>JAMZAV010005003.1:0-43918 GCA_024449915.1 Sweltsa coloradensis
GGCCTTTCCAATAATTTTTTCCCTTTGGGTGGGATTGTTTTAATAACTCCTTTTAAAAACTTTTATTTTTTTGGGGGGGGGGGGGGTTGGGGGCCCAAAAATTTTTTTGGTTTTTTATTATAAAGGGAAAATTTTTTTTTGAGTTTAGGGGTTAAATCCCCCTTTAAAATCAAATTTTCCCGGGTCCCAAACACATTCCGTCCACTGCTAACAAGGGCTTTGGCGTTCCATCTTTTTGGCTTTAAAGCGCCCCTTAACCGAAATGTGCGGACAGGGGTTTAAAATCCCCGGGTGGGGAAAGTTTTGGGAATTTCTGGACTGTATTTAAAAAATTATTAAACATGTTTTTAAAATGCCAACGCGTGTGTCCATCATCTTTGGCAATAGGCCTCTAGGGAACTGCCAGTACGAAATACTGAAAATTTGAAAGGTTTACTAAATCTACGAAGGAAATTTTGGGGGGCCCTGACGTGCAACATTTGATAGCCCTTCTGGGCACGGCATTTCAGGGCCCAGGCAATAACAAACAAAAAAATATTTTAAAAATCAAACCTTTGTCGTTTAAAAATTTCTAAACATTGGAAGCCTTTTTTTTCATTTATTTTTTCTGTGGGTTTTAAATCGCAATGGATCTTTGATTTTTTAGCATTCTCAAAAAACCGTACCGGATGTATGTTTAAAATTTTGCGAAATCTTTTTCAGCGATTCGGCGTTTTTCAACGTACACGCACGCACGCAGATTAAACAAAATGGACCCATTTGATTTGAAGGGGAATCACCCCTTTTCGCTGCGCCACTTTTTTTAATAAACTCCCCCATATGGCAGCACGACAAGGAAAGCCGGGCCGTCCCCAAGCCACCAGCACACCCAAAATAGACAGCTGTTCATCGTAACCCCAAATAAAACGCAAAAAATAGGGGAAAGGGGTTTCACTTAGCAAAAATGTTCATAAGGTCAAAGAAAAGCGATACAGAAGGGGACCCCGGGAAAAATGCCCTTAGGATTAAAAAGGGCGGCCATGAATGAATAGGCCATTATTTACCTATTTTGAGTGTAAAAAAGGGGTTTTAAAATGTTAGGAAGGTGCTACATGGAAAAAATATTTTTAAAATTTTAAAAATGGTATACAAGGGGGGGGACCCTGAAAAATGACCCCTACGTTCAAAGGGCCGCCATGTTTGAAAAATGTATTTTTTTTACTTTTTGGGAATATAAACATACGGAAAATAATGAAAAAAAAGGTGCCACTTACACTGGGCCCCTTCTTAAGATTACAAAAAAAAGTTTACAAAGGGGACCAAGAAAAAACTCTTTACAATTCAAAATGGGGGCCATGGAATGACAAGGTGTGTCAAATCTTCTGTTTTTTTAAGAAAATCGGAAAAAAATGATAGGAAGGTGTCCATTGGAAAAAACATTTCTTGAGAGTCAAAAAGGTTTTAAGAGGGGGAGCCAAGCAAAATGCCCTTTCGACCCAAAAATGGCCGCCACGAATTACAATTGGTACCTTTAGTTACTTTTTTTGAATGTTAAAAGCGGAAAAATAATGATAGGAAGGTCCACTTGGCAAAAATACTCTCAAATATTGGTAGGTTTACAGGGGGGGGCCCGAAAAATTTTTTTAACGATTCAAAAGGGGCGCCATGATTAAAAAATGTGTATTGTTTCCCTTTTTCGAATGTGAACAACGGAAATGATAAAATGGGATTTGGAAAAAACATTTTAAAGATTTGTATAGGGTTTCAGTGGGGGACCCAAGAAAAATTTTTCCTTAAAATTAAAAATGGCCGCCATGATTAAAAAGTATATTTTTTCCCTATATTTCTTTGATAACATTTAATAAGATTTTAAAATTTTAAAAAAGCGCGCTAGCGCGGGGCTTGACCCGCTAGGGGAGGGCGTAAAACCTCGTACTCGGAATACCTCGATTTTGAAAACCTCGTTGACCGACAAAATCGCGAATGGGCCCGCGTAGGGCCGCGATACGGTAGTTTGCGGGAAAACTTTTGTGTTTTTTTTCCGAATCCGGGGAAAAATTTGTTTTGGGGGACACTTTCGGGTAGCCGCCGGCCCTGTTCGCCGCCTCTAGGTACGGTTCAAAAGATTTTCAAAATTGCATTTTTACCCCCTTTTGGTAAATGTGGGAGAAATGTTTTCCGGGGAAAAATTGTTCGGACTCTGTAGACTGTAATCGCCCCCCTCAGCGTGTAAAAAAATTGACCCACTTAAAAAATTTTTTTTCGAAATTTATAATTTAAAAATTTTTAATGTGCTTTTTTTGCCCGGGATCTAAAACAAGGGGTTTGAGATTTGTTGGGGGCGTAATCCCAAACCTTTGACGTTTTTTATAAGCCAACAAATATGTAAATTGTTGGGAATTCCGTTAAATGACAAAAAAGAAATTTTTACCCAAAAATGCCAACTACTCTAAAAAAAAATTTTAAAAAAAAATTGGCCAGTTGAAATAAAGGTATTCGGGGAATGGGGCCCCCCCTGACAAATCGAAGGGAAAAAAATAAATTTTGACAATCCCCTAAAAGGGTGACGGAATCCCCGGATCATTTTTTATTTAAAAAAATTCCCCCTGTAAAAAACCCTCTTGCTTGACTTATACAGTTTTTAGACCCCGAGATGGACCCGATGGACGAAAATTCCCCCGAGCTAAAAAATATGTTATTTGGATTTTCCAAAATGAAAAATAATTTTAAAAAAAACTTAACTAATTAGTTTTGGCCCCCGTAGCCTCTGATGCAGCCCTCTGCGCCATGGAAACCCCCCCAAAAATGAAATGCTTAAAGATATTAATGAAATGTTTTAAATTTCTATTTAAAAAAACACCCCCCTCCCCCCCCCCCCCCAAATAGTGTCTTTGCGGTGTACGTCAAACCAGTCCTCGAATTGGGATTTGTCTAAAAAAATTTAGTAAATTTCACTGAAAAATCAAGTTTGATATTATAAAACTCACCCCCCCCCCCCCCTCCCCCAATCACCCCTCGCCACTTTGCCTCTTGTTTCCTCGTTGTGTTCGTTGATTGACTTTGCCCCCCACCCCCCCCCTGCCGCCAGCCAACCGAAAAGGGAAGTCGCTATATTTGAAAAATTGATTTCTTTAGGGGAAGTCTTTGTCGCTC
Source organism: Sweltsa coloradensis (assembly GCA_024449915.1). Classification (NCBI taxonomy): domain Eukaryota; kingdom Metazoa; phylum Arthropoda; class Insecta; order Plecoptera; family Chloroperlidae; genus Sweltsa; species Sweltsa coloradensis. The sequence continues at coordinate 3,133 of JAMZAV010005003.1, forward strand.
GATATTTTTGTTTACTTAGGGGGTAAACCCCCTGTTGGTGGAAAGTCTATTTTGTCTTTTTTTTAAGGCTGTCTAAACGCTTCATGTCGATTTATCGATGTGCATGTGCATATGTTAGAGTTTTATTTGGGCATTCATGCTGGAATTAAAAATAGTTCCCCAATCAAGCCCCCTACTCAATGCCTGAAAAATTTACTACTTCAAGCCAAAAATAATTTTTTAAATGTACTGTTTGTTTTTTCTTTGGGAGCCTCTTGCAAGTTACAACGAAAAAATATTTTTTATAGTTGTGACCGTATAAATTTGGGGAAAAAAAAATACCGACAGAATAGAAAAATTTTCAATGTGCGTTTTTTGCGGCTGGGAAAAAAATCTAAAACGAAGGGTTGAGATTTTTTGGGCCCGTATTCGCCGAACCTTTTGACGTTTTTTTTAAAAGCCAACAAAGGTATCGAATCGGAAGGGCATACCCGTTAAATGAGTTTTTTCTTTTGCTGCATCAAAAAAGCGTTTTTTTAGGGCCTGGTTTTACAAACCACTTTGAGGCCATTTGGCGCTCGGACTTCAAAATTGGTATCGAATATTTTTTTTAGAAATTTTTTATCTTTTTAAAAAATTAATGAATTTTACAGGGTGGGAAATAAAAGTAAAATGGGGCCGTTTTAGGGCATTCAAAAAGGGCATGTAGTAAAAGAATGTTTTTTTTTTCAATGCAAAAAACCGGACACGCACTGAAATCTTGTCTCCTCCACGTCTACCCTTAAAACGTAACAAAATGCGGTGTTTGGTAGAAAATTTCCGAAAAGTCGGATACAGTGGTTTTTTGATATTCTGAATTTTACAAAAAATATTTACCGTCCCTTTTTAGTGACCTTAAAGAAAAATTTAACTATAAAAAAGTGTCCCGGCCGGCTCGAGGTTTCGCCCTAACCCGGGGTTCGACCCGGGTTTTCTAAAACCAATTTTTTTTAAAATTCCCTTTAAATATTGCGCTACAAAAACGAGCTTTGGCGTTAAAAATCGAACAGGGGAAAAACCAAAAATTTTTTAATCTTTAAAATTCACTGAAAAAATTTTCAAAATTTTCTAACTTTGCGATTTTTTCCCCGCGCAATCGGAAATAATATCGGGGCAATTTTTTTTTAACCCTTTCGCTATTTCTTGGCTTTAGAATTGTCAAAACCACGTGGCTCTACCACGCATCTAAAAATTTAAAAAAAGGGGAAAATGGAAAACCCAAAAAATGTCCAAAAAAAACAAAAACGGAAAACTTTTTTTTCCCGTCTGGACCCCCTGCGTTTACTCCGCAGGCACTTCCCACACGTGTAAGTAATTTTGAAAATTCGGTTTTTTTTTGAATTTTTTTATTTAAACAGAAAGTTTAATTTTTTTCAAAATTACGCGCATTTCAAAATTTTCATCGTCCCCCCCGGCAAAATATTGTAACGGCCATAAAACCCTAACGGTGCTTGTACCCGGAAAAGTTCCAAACGCCCCCGTACCGTCGGCTTTTCGGGTCCCAAAGCCTATTTTGGGCGCGAAACCTGAGATAAAAAAATTTAATTTTTTTATCCCAAAAACGGACGCATGTCAATTGGGGGGATAAACTAATATACAAATGTACAAAAGGGGGTTCAGTTTGGTATACGATTATCCTAAAGGGTCCGAGGGATCCCTTTTAAACATCCGTGAATTTAAAAAAAATGTGTGCCATGCTTTTACGATTTTTAAATAAAAAATCCCCGAAAAAAGTGTCCGAATCGTTTTCGAAGGATCTACTGACCCGGGGTTCAAACCCAAATTTTCCAAAACTAATTTTATTAAAATTCCTTCATCATTTCTCTACATAATGTGCCTTGGTTTAAAAAATTTAAACCTGGGGAAAGTCGTTTTTTTTTATTTTTTAAATTGCACTGTCAAATTTTTTCCAAATGCCCAAACTTTGGGAATTTTTTTTTCGCCCATTCTGAAAAGAAGGGGGGAAAAATTTTTTTTTAAAGCTTGTTCCCAAATTCTTTGGGCTCTTGTTATTGGCAATTTTTTGGGGGGGCTTACCGTAAATAAAAAAATTCCAAAAATTTTGGGAAACCCGGAAAATCAAAACAATTTCCCAAAAAAAGAGAACGAAACGTTTTTCCGAAAAATGTTTTTGGATGGCCGCCTTTTTGAAGTATACCGTTAAAAAAAAAAAACAAAAATTCGGGAATGCTCCAAGTAATATCTGCGTTTTTTAAAAAATTTTCTCTTTTCCAAAATCCAAATTTTTTAATCGCCGCCGGCCCAAGTATGATGGGGGGCCCGGGAACCCTTCGCGTCGCTTGAAACCCCGTAATTTTTTTGAAAGCGTAGGAACCTCGTCGTTTGGGGGTGCGTAGCAATTTGGGCGCGGAAACCCGCGAGAAAAAAATGTAAAAAACGACTTTTTTTCGCGATTTTACTTTTGCCCCGGAAGCAAATTTTTGTTTTCGCGGGTTTTTTTTTTCGAAAAAGTCGTCTTTTCGTGGAGGAGCGCCCAAAATGTACGCTTTTATACGCTCTTGGCGGCGAAAAGTCTCGGGGGAAAAAACTGGGTTTCCGCCCCCAGTCCGATTTAAAACGTATATTAATAGTTAGAAAAGTCGCGCTCACGCCGGCTTGAAAGCCGCTGCGCGGGGGGAATGGAAACCTCGTATTTAAAACCTCGTATTTTGAAACCTCTTTTACGCGACAAACTCGAAATGGCCCCGCGTACCGCCGCGATACCGTACTTTGCTTTTCACTTTTTTGTCGTTCCCAATACTTGGAAAAATTTGTTTGGGTCATTTTAAATACGCGAAAAACCCGCCCTTCACCCAAAAGAACCGAAAAAAAAAAAAATCAAAATCATAGTTTTTTACGCTCTTGAAAATTTTCCGGGACCTTTTCCAAAAACGAAAAAATTGGCTTGACCGCTCGGTTCCAAGACCCCAAGATGGACCCGATGGGACGAAAAAGCCCGGCTCTAAAACCTCGCGGTTGGGCCTTTCGGGTACGTCAAAAATCTTAGCCTCACCCGCCGGTTCCGTAGGCCCCAAATGGCCCCAAAAGGGGCATTTTTGCCATTTTGAAAAAACAGGACTTTTTTTCGGGACCTTTTGCAGTACGTCTAAATCTTCGCCTCGTCCGCGCACTTCCGCTGACCCCGAATGGACCATATGGGACTACTGTGCATTTCTAGAAAACCCGGGGACAACAGTTTTTCCGGGACTTTTTACCTTTTACGGTGGTCAAATTATCGCCTCGTCTGCCGGTTTCCGTAAGTCCAAAATGACCGGTACAGATATTGCGCCTTTTGTAAAAATCCGGGACAAAAGTTTTTTCCGGGCTTTTTTCCCGGGTACGTAAAAATATCTCTCGTCCACCCGGTTCCGTAGGCTCAAAGGAACCCGACGGTGTAGTTTTGTGGAAGATATAAAAAAAACAAAGTTTTACCCAATTGACCGACCATATTTTGAAAAATTTAAAAAAAAGTTTTTGGACGTTCAAATGGAGGGTTTCGGGCCGAACCCTTGGACGGGCGCTCTGACGAAATCGGGGGAAAAAATATAAATTCCAAATTTTTAAAAATCCCCCAAAAAAGGGGAAAGGGAATGCTCGGATCACGTTTTGACTTGAAAAAATTGCCCCTGTTAATCACCCCTGCTGCGCCGGCCAATACAGTTTCTTTAGACCCCAAAGATGGACCCGATGGGTCAAAAATTGCCGGGCCATTCAAAAGAAACAATTTTTTTTTGGTTTTTCCCAAAACGTTTTTAAAAAGAAAAAAAAATTGTTTTTATGCTAGCCTCTGATCGCCCCTCTGACCCCCTTGGAAAGAAAAAAAAAAAAAAGAAATTTTTCCCCCCAAAGACCAATACATTTTGAAAAATTCCCAAAAAAGGTTTTTTTGGCCACTTTCAAATGAAGGTTTTGGGGGCCGTAACTGTGATAATTTAATTTAAAAAATCCCCTTTAAAAGGGGTATGGAATGCTTAAATAATGCCCCAAATGGGGTGAAGGAAGCTCATCACTTTTGACTTGCAAAATTGCCCCTTTTAACCACCCCTGCTGCGCCGGCCGATACGTTCCCATAGACCCAAGATGGCCCCTGGGTGGGAAAAATTGCCAGAGCTTTTTAAAAGAAAAATGTTTTTTGGATTTCCCCAAAAACGATTTTAAAGAAAAGAATTTAGTTTTTATTCATAGCCTCTGATGCGACCTCTGAAACCTTGTGAAAGAAAAAAAAAAGAAACAGATAAAGTTTTCTCCCAAAAATGACCAAACTTTTTTAAAAATTCCAAAAGGTTTTTGGCCACGTTCAAATAAAGGGGGGTTTCGGGGCCGTTTGCTGTAAATTTATTTTTAAAATGCCTTATAAAGGGGAGGAAGTTTTGGATCACTGTTTTGATTTTTAAAAAATCCCCTGAAATAAACCACTGCTGCGTCCGCCCAATAGGGTTTTCCAAAGACCCCAAGAGGCCATTTCTATCGGACGAAAAATTCCCAGAGCTATTAAAAAAAACAGTTTTTTTGGTTTTTCCAAAATAGACCAAAAATTTTTAAAATAAAAAAATTTGTATGGGGGCCGTAAAACCCCTTGACGCCTTTGGGTATCGCCCCAAAAATGAAATGGCATGAAGATTTGATAAAATTTTTAAAAATTTTCCTTTTCCAAAATCTCCCCCCACCCCCCCCTCCCCACCCAAATCAACTGAAATGCGGCGTCTAGTAAAAAACATCCTCGAAAATGGGATTTTTGGACGGGGCCCCGTGACGATTGGAAAGAGCAAAACCAAAAAAAATTTTAAAAATTTCAAAAAATATTCAAAGTTTTTGATTAAAAACTTACTTTACCCCCCTTTTCCCCCCTCCCCTTCATCTTACCCACATCATGGCCCCACGAGGGAAATGCTAAATTAAACCTGTTTCCGCAAAAGGGGGAATATTTTAAAAAAATGTAAAAATTCCCTTTTCCCAAAAAATGGCCCCCCCCCCCCCCCTAAAAAATTGCCCAGTTGTTGAAAAAAGAAATTTTTTTTGGGGATTTCCCAAAATTGACGTTCGTTTTGCACGACGTTTTTGGGGACTCGCCTTTGGGCCTCCTAAAAACTTTTAAAAAAACTTTTTTTTGATTTTGGTACACTTGGTATTTTCCGGGGTTTTTTTGGGGGACCCCCAATTTTCCTGGACGCTTTTGGGGACGCCAAATGGGCGTCTGACGTCCGGTTCCGGTGTTAGATAGCGTAGATGACAACAATTGAAAAAGTTATTAAAAAAAGCAATGTTTTTTGGTTTCCCAAAAAGACCAACTTTTTTTCCGAAACACTTACGGACCGCTTCGCCTTTCCGAAACATCTGGAAAAAAAAAATTTGAAAATGGGAACAACTTTTTATTTTTCCGGTTTTTTTCCGGAAATCGTTTTTTTCCGGGAGCTTTAGGGGGTACAAGAAATAGACCTCGCAGTCCGGGTCCGAAAACCCCGGATGGCCCTATGTAGAAAAACTGCCCGAGTTATGACAAAAGAAATGTTTTTTAATCCCCCAAAATGCCCAAACCATTTTTTGAAAAATTAAAGGGTTTTTTTTTTGCACACGCCAAAAATTTGACAGATCCTGACTATGTTTTTGGACCGGCCCGTGACGTTTTCGGTTCGGCAAAAAAATAAAAATGAAAAAATTTCAAACCCCAAATTCCCTTTGGCCCCCCAAAAAGGGGCGGTAGCCCTGGGTAAAAATACGTTTTTTTCCCCCAGTGAAAAAATAAAAATCTTTACGTTTGCGTCCTGCAGTCCCTGTCGTGTTTGTTTTTTTGTAACTGTTCTGTTCGGGGGGGCCCCCCCCCAAAACCCCCCCAAAAACATGTAATTGTGCGTCTAGTAAAAAACAGTTCTCGAAACTCGGAGGCTTTGACGCGGCCCTGTGACGTAAATTTGGGAATGAGCAAAAACCAAAAAAGATTAAATTTCTGTATTTTAAACACGACTCGACTTTACCCCCCCCCCCCTTCCCCGCCTCCCTTTTACATTTCCCCATCATGGCCCCCTCCGACGGAAAAACTGGTATTTAAAATTTGTTTTTTTTCAAAAGGCTTTTAAAAATTTGATCAAAGTTTAAATTCCATTTTCCCAAATTCCCCCCACCCCCTCGCCCTGTGTCATTGCGGCGTTCAATCAAACAGTCCTCAAATTTGGGTCCTTGCCGGCCCATGACGTAAAAACCCAAAAAAATTAATACATTTTACTAAAAATTTGGTTTTAAATATTGAAAAACCCACTTTTAAAATTCCCCCACCCCCCCCCCCAGAATTTCTGGGATTGCCCCCCAACAGGGTTCGTTCTCGTTGCCCCCTTTATCAAAAACGACCCCCTTAAATGGTTCATTGATTTTATAAAAAAAATAATTTTAAAATTTAAATTTTTTTTTTACATTTAATACATTTTAACTACTCAAAATTGCCCCTTTCAAAAAAACCCTTTTTACCTGGTGAATGTCTGGGACGCCCCTTCCCCTTTTTAGATTTTCAGTTGATTTATATGTTTTGTTTTTTTTTTTGAATGTCATTTCTTCACAGACCTTGTTTAAGTGCTATTGTGTTGAATTGATTTCTTGAAAAAGGATGTAGGCCTAACCCTGTCAGAGCCTCATGTTTCCTGAGCAATTTGCCGTCTTCTTACAACACTTGAGAAAATAAATAATTTTGCTACAAAAAAAAATTATCTCTCGTCTCGTTTAAAAGCACAACAGCAGCAAAATGTAGTTTATAATAATTTATTTAAAGTTTTTTAAAATTTCAAAATTTTTTTCAAGTGCAATTTGGGGCTCAGGACCTTTATAAAGTGAACGAATTTAAATTTTTATTAAATTTTTATCATCGTTTTTTTTTTAATTAGCCAAACTGGGAGGGGATAAAATTCGAATAGGGCCCGTTTCAGGGGTTCAAAAAAGCATGCCAAAGAAGAAAAAAATAAAAACAAAATTAAAAACCTACCAGTGATTATCGCGGAAGGAAAAAAAACCGTCCGAAGTCACAAACCACAAAGGTTGTAATCAAAATGTTTAAAAGGTACCGTGTTTCCGGGGAATATTTTTTGGGTTTTTCCCAAAAAATGCTACTATGAGGTAACTCTCAAGTGGGCATTTTGGGGGGAAATCGATGCCCGAAAAAATTGAAATGTGATGTGATAAAGTGTGAAAAAAAATTTTTCCCCCCTTTTTCCGATTTTTTTTCGCCCCTAAGGGGAAAAAAGAGAGCTAAAAACTTTTCTGATCTATTGCCCGGCTCTTTAGATTTTTAAGTACAACTATTTTTTTGGGCCCGATTGGACCCGTGTTTTAATTGTGTTCCATTAAAACAAAATTTTTAATTTAAAAAAAAAATATTTACACATCGTTTAGCTCGCGGAGGGGATATCGCCTCTGTTTTAAAGACTGTAAATGTTTTTTGGGGTTGAAATGTAGGGGAAGGGCCGGATGTCCGATAGCCCATTTAGGTTTTTGTGAAAAAAAAAAATTTCCCAACCCAATTTGGACCCTTTAAAATTGGAACTTTGCAAAAAAACGACGTCCCAACGGCATTCAAAATTGTTCCATTTAAAAGGGTTTTGTTCCCGGGACCCCAAAAATTTTGTTCACTTATACTAATCCCTCCCGAAGGTCGAGCTGGGGTTTTGTTATTTATGAACCTTAAAATTCGAATTTTGAATATTTCCAGGTGGCAAAAGGGGGGTAAATGAAAAAGGTTTGTTTTTTTTTAATTTTTTTTCTCGGTATGGGGCCAAAAACCGGGGGAAAATTTTCCACCCTCTTTTTTGCGTCCTTTCTAAGCTTTCAATCCCAAAAAACAAAGCTTTAGGTTTCCCCAAAATTTTTTAAAAAAATCGGAAAAATTTAAAAAAGAAGACCAAAAAAAAAAAACGGGATTTTTTTTAAAAACCCTTTACCCTTCGGCAGTGCAAATGCCTTTTTCAGAGGTGACGTGGGGCGAAAAATTTGGAAAATTTTCCCCGCCAAAATTGGCCCGTACAACCGGGAAATTTTTTTTTTTTTTAACGACAAAATCGAAAATTTCCACGTCGCCGCGGCTAAGAAAGAGATGGGGGAAAAAGTCAAAAGGGGGGGTTTTTTTGCCCCGTTCTTTGCGCACCCGCCGGTGGTCGTGCCCCAGTGGGTGGCGCGCGACTCGCGGGCGCTAGTCCGCCGCGCGGCGCCTGTTTTTGGAAATTTTTTGACACGACTCGAAAAAAACTCGTCAAAAAGGGGGAACCCGGGGCGCGAGGGTCGGCGTTTTTTTTATCACAAAACCCAAAATAAATTCCGATCGCGTACGTCCCGAGTCGGCCGCCCACGGGGGAGGGGAAACGCCCCTTTCGGTCCGCCAAAGTCGGGGGCCCCCCCAAAATGTGGGTTAGCAACTCAGTATATGTACATAGATTAACAAGACATATAGTAGATTTTTAATCCCCAAATACAAAAAAATTTTTAAAAAAAACGGCAGCCAAGCTCTCCTTCAAAAATATTTGGCTGTGAAAGCTGTGGATATAAAAGTTGAGCCAAGCTTTTTATTTTTTTCCCTAGTTTTTGCTTTGAAAATAAATAAGATCATTTCGCCTGTTGACGAGCGCCAAGCCCGATTTTTGTGGTAAAAAAAGGAAATTTTTTAAATCGAAATCAAAAAAAAAAAATTCCCTTTGGGCCCTAAACCAAAAATTTAATGGCAAGGGAATTTTTTTATGATTTCGATTTAAAAAAATTTTTCTTTTTACCCCAAAATCGTTTTTCTTGGCCCCTCGTCAACGGCGAAAAGATCTTACTTATTTTCAAAGTACGAAACTGAGGGAAAAAAAAAAAAAAACTTGGCTCAAATTTTTATATCGCACAGCATTCACAGCCCAAAAACTTTTGAAGGAGAGCTTGCTGCCGTTTTTTTTTCAAATTTTTTTTATTTGGTTTGGATATTAACTTTTTGTTGTTCGTTTTTTACAAGGTGGGGAATTAAATTTGTTAAATTCAAATTTTTTTTTTACTTTTTTGGGCCCCCGGTCCCCCCAAAGATCCCCCCAATAATAAAAATAAAAATAAAAAATAAAATAAATAAAAAATAAATAAATAAATAAATAAATAAATAAATAATAAATTTTTATTTAGAGTCTACCCCTCAGTTTTATAAATGATTTTTCAGTGGGAACTTAAATCAAACGACCCGCCAACCCTGCAGGCCCCCACGCAATCGCGGTGAGCGATAACCAACCCCAAAATCGATATTTTTAATAGGAAATATTAAACTGGTATGGGGGCAGTGCGAAAACCCGCGGGTCAACGCCGAATCAAAAAGGCCGATTCAGAACAAATCTGAAATTTTTTATGTGCTTCGTTGCTAGGGCGGGGTCCAAAGTCCCGTTTACAAAAACCCCAAGACAAGAAATGACACATTTATCCAAATCAGAAGTTTTAAAAAATTTGGCTTTTGCGGGAAACAACCCTGGCCCCTTTTGCATTGAAGAGATACGCTAACAAAAGACCAAAAGCACTAGCTAAAACTAGATATTTTTAATGGTTTAAGAGCTGTTTTTTCAAGCTTGACAAATTACTACGTTAGTTTACGCGTTTTAATTTTGCTAAACGGCTCCAAATCACCGTTTTCAAACTCCTAAGACAAGAACTGATGACTTAAATCCAAATCAGAAGTTAAAAAACTTTGACTTCGGGAATCGAAACCCGGCCCTTCTGCTTGGAACAGAACCTAACAAAAAGACCAACCGCACTAGCATAAGCACTAGTATTTATAATGGTTAAAAGCGTTCTAAATTTTAAGCTTGTATACAAATTACTACGCCGAGTATTACGCGTTTTGATTTTGCTAGGACGGCTCCAAAGTCCCCTTTACAAACTCCTAAGACAAGAACTGATAGACAAGTTCAAATCAGAAATTAAAAAAATTCTGACTTTAGCGGGAACGAACCCGGGGCCCCTTTTGCATTGGAACAGATACGCTAACAACAAGACCAACGCACTAGCATAAGATTTTTTATTTAAATGGTTAAAGCATTTTATTTTAAACTTGTACAAATTACTAGCCCGAGTAATTACGCGTTTTGATTTTGATTTTGATTTTGATTTTTCCCCGGGCCCAATTGCCCGGTTTTTTTTATATGAGTACATCGAGTGTGGCCCCAAATTTAAAGTTCTAAGAGAACCCTTTTCTCGTATTAGCGTTTTTCAAAAATAGGAATTTCCTACTTTTTTAAATTTTTGGTTTTTTTTCCGGGACCCGTTAACAATTTTGCTTTCCCCTATTCAAAAGTGATAAAGAATGAGAGTATCAAAATGTATTCCACGTTTGAAACTTCATTGTGCGTTTTCTTTGAATGTTCATTTCTTAAAATTCAGATTTTGTTTTTTTTTCATTTTTTTGGCCCAGGTCATCCCCAAAATTTTGCCCCTTGTGTTTTGGACGCAAGATATTTAAATGGTTAATAGCATGTTAAAAATTTTAATTTGTACAAATTACCAGCCTTGGGGAATACGCGGGTTTGTTATATCCAAATTTTGATTTTTTCCGGGCCCTTTACCCGTTTTGGTTTGAAAGCAAAAGGGACTGCGTCTGAATACACCTAAGGTTTGGCCCCCGTTTCTATTCTAGATTTTACCGTTTTTTTTCTGTAGGTAAAAAACTCTCCGCGGAGAAATGCCACCCCCCACCCACCCCCCACCACCCAACCACCACCACCCGCCACCCGCCAGCCTTAAGGGAAATTTTTCATTTGAGACCTTTTTTAAACCAAAGATTGTGGATGGGTTTATTTTTTTTTTTAAATCTGGACCACATACCGGTCTATACCGGTTTTCAAGATTTTAAATCTTTTGGGGCGGCGTTGCAGATAGCTGAAAACCCCCCCCAACCCCCTTTTGGTGATATAGGGCCGGAGTTCGGTGTCGCCTAAGCCGCATCGCTTGTCTGCCGGGGGACGACCTCGCCCAGATAAAATTTTATTTTGACACCTCTTCCTTACTTCTTTGTTTTTTTTTGAATTGACGTGGTTTACCTCAGGAAAATGAAATTTTAAGAAAAAAATATATATTAAAGGGTGAACAAGCTTAAAAGAGATGAATAAAAATCCCTAAATTAAAGAGTTTTTATATTTTTCCCTTAACTTTTTTAAAAGCTATAAAACTTCTAAGATGGGTTTCCCGGTGGGCACAGCGTTCATCGGCGTTTTGGGAAAATAACAAAGCACAGGGAAAACCGGCATCTTTGCATGAGCATGTGTGATTTCATCCTTTTTTATCACGAGCACTTGACAAGCTCTCTGCACAGTCCCATACTCCGGGAGTCCCCAGTCCATTTTTTGGGGTGCAACTCCACCATTTAAGAAACCCTCCCCATTCTTTTGGTATGAGAAATTGGCGTAAAAAAATATTTGCACTTTCCCCCAAAAATGCCTCCTTGATTGCAGCCGCTGAATGTGAAAACTGCAGTGGTCTTTAGTGGGAGGAAGGCTGCAACACTTTTTTTCCTCGATGGAAAAGGATTTTCCTTGCTTCATTGACTTTCCAATCCTTGGGGTGGTCGTACAAAGAACAACAAACGTTTTTAAAACGTCTTTTAGGGTTTAAAAGTTTGCAACGGACAGGAAATTTTAGAAAACTGATGTGACAATTATCGAAAAATTTCCATACTTTCCAGCATTTTTTTTTGCCCTTTTGGGGGGAGGATCGGTGATCCTCACGTGACCAAAGATCGGCCTCAGCCTCTTCAAGAGAAACACATGAAAAACCCCGCAATGGCGGCCTGCATTTTGAGATGATCATTAAAAAGGAAACCAGGGAAAGAAAAAAAGGAAGGAGGGATGAATAAATCTTGCGTTTTGGGTTGTAAGAAGTGTTTATTTTAATTAAAGGTGAAGTAAAAAGAAAAAAACCCAGTCAAAAAGTGAAAATTTCCGTCGTTGCAAATTTCCCCAAAAAAAACTCAAGGTTTTTGAAATTTTTTTGTTCTTTTGTAGGCAAAAGTGTAGGAAAAATCTGAAGCAAGGAAAATTCTTTTTTTTCAAGAAAAAAATGTTTACATTTCCTTTCCTATTTAAACCACTCCCAAGCTTACATAGTGTGCGCACAAGGAGGAATCTTTTGGGGAAATCTTTTTACCCAAAAATTTCTTTTCCCAAAGAAGGGGGGGGGGCGAAGGGGGGGCATCAAAAAACTTGCCTCCGGAGGATTGGGACTAAATGAGAACTTTGTAAGGTGTTTTTAGAAAGGGTCACAATGTCTGCAAAGAATGCCGGGCTTTCGTGCTGTTAGGTTCCAAATGCCATGAAAAGCCGCCCCCAGAAAAACCCATGTGCTGAAAATAACTTTTTAAAAAATTTAAGGAAAATTTATATTTTTAAATCTCTTTTGTTTCGGGTGGTTATTTTATCTCTTACAGCTATTCAGCCTTTATAATATTTTCTCATAATTCATATTCCCGAATGAAAACATATTTTTTATAAAAAACCTCAAATTTAAAATGTAAAAAAAGAAGGGAAGGAAGAAGTGCTCAATGTCCCCCGTCATTAGAAATCTAGTAGGCCTACATGTTTTTTTTTTCATATAAAAATTAAGAACTTAAATTTTTAAATTTAAAAATTTATCATAGGAATAAGGGAAAAAATATACTTTTTTAACCGGGGCCCTTTTGAAATTTTAAGGGGGTATTTTTCTTTGGGTCCCCCCCTGTAAAACCATATAAAACATCTTTTAAAAGTTTTGGCCAATGGCCATTTTTATCATTTGCCGTCGGTTTTCATTCGAAATAGGGGAAAAAATACACATTTAAAAAACATGGGTTTAATTTTTAAACGTAATTTAAAATTTTTTTTTGGCTCCCCCACTATAAAACCCTACACAACATCTTTAGAGTAATTTTGCCAAGGGCACCTTTCTATCATTATTTACCGTCTGTTTCATTCAAAAATTTGGTATAATAAGGTACGCAATTGTAATTCGTGGCGGGCCTTTTGGATCGAAAGGGGGTTTTGCTTGGGTCCCCCCCTGTAACCTTTATTAACTCTAAAAAAAAAAAGTTTTTCCAGGGCACCCTTTCCCATCATTTTTTGCCGTCTTTTTTAATTAAAAATCAAAAATAATTGATACACCCTTTTCATTCATGGCCCCCATTTTTGAATTGCAAAAGGGATTGCTCTTGGCTCCCCCCCTGTAAAATTTTCTATAAACTTTGAAAGCCTAGTGCTAAGTGGCACCTTTTTATCATTATTTTCAGTAGGTTTTTAATTCCAAAAAAAAATAAAACATATTTTTCAAACTGCGGCCATTTTTAATCGTAGGGGTCATTTTTTATGGCTCCCCCACTGTAAAAACCATTTTTAAAAAATCTTAAGAATTTTTTTTGCCATGTGCCTTTTAACATTTTTTACCGTCTTTTTACACTCAAAAAAGGGAAAAAATGGGCCCATTTTTTCATGGCCGCTTTTTTAATCCCAAGGGAATTTTTCGTGGCTCCCCTTTTGTATCGCTTTTCTTTGACCTTTGAACATTTTGCCCAATGAAACCTTCCTACTTTTTTTGGTTTTTTTTGTGAACAACCCAACTACAAGCGCGCATAGGAAAAGGCTTTTCACAAAAATTTTCTAAATGTTTTTTTCGATAGCCCTAACACCCTATGAATACACAAAAAAAATTTTGGGTCTCTACTTTTTAGTTTTTGGCCCCTAAAAGTTTTTTTTTTAGTTTTCATGGTAATTAGGTTTTGAAACGCACCTGGCGCGCGCCATTTTTGTGACGTCCCGGGCCCTGTAGGCTACCAGGGCAAATGAAGCATTGGGGTAACACGGCGGGCCCTGCTTTCAGGCAAACAGCAAAAATGATCGAAATTAAAAATTTGTGTTGTTTCCTTTATGCCGCCTTGTTCTACGCTACCCTAGGGGGGACTAAGGCATAAAGGGAAACCTTTCGGGGGTAAGGAACCTGATTAAATTCGCCCGTAGTATTTTCTACGTTGGTAAAATGGTTATGAGAGCAGAAAAGAACGCGCCACCACATGACACCAGTCAATCAAAAGTAATACATTTGTTCAAATTTTTATTTAAGATTTATGTTTTTATGGTTTTTTTTATTAAAAAATACGCATTTTTGAACGCAAACCCTTTATGGCCCTCCCCAAAAGCAAAAGTGATTGTTAAGTTTTTCAAAAGTTTTTTTGTTGGGTTGATTGACATAACCTCTATTGCCAGTAAAACCCCCTTACCCTGTGGTGGCATTAGTGCCGACTGCAAAACTTTGCACCCTTGGGGAAGAGGAACCGGGCAAGATGAACCAATGGTTCCTTTTGCCCCCAGTTGACAATTGAAAAAATTTTTAAACCTTTTTTATTTTTATTATTTAGATGGTGTTTAATTACCGGTAAATTACAGAGGCGATGGGTTTGGGGCGAAGAAGCGATGGAAGGGCATTAAAAGAAAAAAAATTGAAGAAGACCCCGATAAGACAGGCCGCAAATTGTACAACATCCCATATTTAACATTATGAAACATCTCGTAAAAAACTCGGCGAAGAAGTTGTTGGTAGTTTTAAAGCTGTTTTTCACTGCAGATCAAGAGCAGGAGCTAGTGGATTATATTCACGAAATGGACGCTCGCTTTATGGACTCACCAGGAGCAATTTATGTGAACTTGCATACGAATATGCTACAGAAAATAAAATTAACCACCCGTTTAAAAATAATGCTGCTGGCGAGGAGTGGAAATGGCATTTTTATTTGCGATTTTTGTAATCGGATTTTTTAATTCTCTACCCAGCACTAGCCAAATCAAAACAAAATAATGTTTGTTCCCTAGTGTATTTTAACAAGGGTTTTCTTGTTGCCCATATGGCATTTAACCATGGTTCTACTTGCCCTGCTGACGGTTCCTATTGCCCAGCTGTCTGGGCATATGGAACCAAATGCACACTTTTGTAAAACCTTCATTATAAATTCATTTCATTACACTATACAGGATTCCTCTACAAACTTGTATTATAAACTTAATCACATATTAAAAATAAAAAAACTGTATAACGTTTGATACAAAATGAGGTAATTATGATTTTTTATAATTAGGTGGTTCCTTATGCCCTCGTCTCCCCTAAACTGTATTTTAGTGTACCCAAAGATTTGAGGCGTAAATCGACATGTAGCATAGACTATAGGGAATGTTGTGGTTGCCACTTTGAACTTTTAAACTGTAAAGGTCGGATTCCTATGCGACGGCTGATACGACTGTAGACGCGCGGCTGTGAGTCACACTAGGTCTGTTCTTTTGTCCATCAATTTTTACACCTTTTGCACCTTTGAAGAAATAAGCGTTCTTTTGTCCAGGTGTAATTACAGTATTCCTTCCAAAGACGTGTTCTTTTGTCCAGGGGGTAATTACAACTTTTACACTTTTTGCATCCGCCTTTTGAGGAGGTGTAAAAGGTGTAGCTATGGAAATTCGCACCAATTTCAAAAGTAATCCTGTTATAATGTGGGATTGTTTAATAAATAGAAGATAAAACTGGCAATAATAAAATAATATGGAATGGAACTGTAGAAAATGCATAAAGCTGTGTTATTGAGTGAGATATCTTCTGAAAGTGTTTGAATTGAATGACAGCTGGCAACATAACCTCGAAATTTGCTGTCAAATTACAACAAAATCGTTCTTTTGTCCATCCCTGAAATATTACACTTTTTAACCCAATTTCTGATTCTGTATTTTACACCTAGGTGTAATTACCACAATTTGAGGTGGACAAAAGAACAAACCTATAGCTTTATAGGTAAATGAATGGAACCCGTTCCTATGACGCGTCTGTAGCCGCGCGACTGACGCGGCTCTTATGAGACGGCTTGAGCCGGACGACTCGACTGCCTCATGGAGCAGTCTAGCCGCAGCCGCCACGCGATCGGAAGTGTTTTCCTATATTAAATAATAGAACTATTGTTGTTTTTGTGAAGCTGAGTGACAAAACGTAATAGAACTGGTCAATATTCAAGCGAAAAATTTCATAAACACTGATGCATCGTCCAAAAGATGTCTTTGTATTAGAATACTTTGAAATCCCTCCTCCTCCCTCGCCAAGTACATTGGTTTAGGGTCACTTCTTTTTAATTGATTTAGCATATTTAGTAACAATAATTCCTCTTCCTCTTCTTCAAGAAAATATGCTACCAACAGTGTTTCCACCATGCTAATCACGTGGCGACTGAAACAAGAGTCACGGCATAGGAATTTGAACAAGCGGCTCTGATCGCGCGACTCTGATCGCGCGGCTAAAGTCGCGCGGCTATAGTAGTTTCAGTCGTCGCATAGGAATCGTACCTTAAGCCGAGCTATATGCCCGGCCTATAGGCCTGTAATCTCGGGGCTTATGCACGGTAAAACATATTTGTTTGGTCCGTTATATTCGTTATTAATTAGTGGTGGCATTTGTATTGTTTTTAATAAACTAGTAAACACTCAAGGTACTATTTATGATGTTTTATTTAGTTATTAACAATGACAATTTAGAATTACAAAGATACATCTGAGGCCATGTTCTGAGAGAGAGAGATCTCAAGGTTGGTACACACAGCAACTTTTGTAGTGATACAAGGCTAGTACAAATGTTAGTAGTTGCTGTTGTTGTAGGATTAATTATACAATGAATAAATCCAATACATCTTTCTTTCTTTAAGAGAAATCAACACAAATCAGAAAAGTAAGATTATGTACGTATTATACATGATTAATCATAGTTACAAATTTAACCGATCTCTTGATTTTACTAAACGGCCAAATCTTGATCTGATGATTTCTCTGGACACCTCGGGAGGATGTATAGGCTACTTTCCTTCCGGGCTTCTATTGGCTTGGAACTTTCCGCTTGATCTTGTACGCGTTCACCAGTAGATGGGCTCGCCCCTGGATCTGGATTCGGTATCGGTAGGGAAATCTCCTGTCGACATCCTGGCTCTGGTACTGTCTTTGGAACCTGTGTTAACTCAACATCAAGAGGAATGTTAGGAAGGGACATGTCTTGGATTCCCGTAGGTATTAGGTGGTATCGATTTCTTCTTAATGTTCGACCATTCGATTCCACGAAGTATGACCTTGGTTGAGATGCCCGGCCAACTACTTTTCCATATCTTTTTAAATCTACAATCCAAACTTCATCATTATCATTAATTTGAGGAAGTTTTTTAGCCCGATGTCTATCATCGTAGTTTATCTTCTGATTTTCTTTCATTTTGTGATCTTGTTCTTTAAACAGCTTCAAATCAGGCCACTTTGGAGTAAGTTTTGAATCCAACATAGGAAGCGTTGTCCTAAGCTTACTTCCCATTAGGAGTTCGGCTGGACTATAGCCACTTTCGAGTGCTGTTGATCGATATACTAGTAGTGCTTTGTTAGGATCTTCTTGCTTTGCCTTCTTTAAGATATTCTTGACTACCTTCACACCACTTTCAGCCATCCCGTTACTTTTTGGATAATGAGGACTGCTTGTTGTTAATTTAAACCCGCACTCTTGACCAAATTGCCTGAATTCTTGACAGTCGAACTGAGAACCGTTGTCTGCTCGTACCTCTTTTGGTATTCCAAATCTTGAAAATACTGCTTTCATTTTTTCCGATTATGTGTTTGTGATGACATTTTGTCTAGCTTGACAACTTCTGGAAAACGACTAAAGTAATCTTCTATAACTAAGTAGTTAACACCTTCTAGTGTGAATATGTCTGTTGCCACTGTTATCCATGGTCCATCTGGAAAAGTTGATTGCATTAATGGTTCTACCTGGTTATTACGATTTTCAATCATTTTTTACTTTTGGGGAAAAATGATTTTCTTTCAATCTTCTTTACAGTGGGGACCCCACGCTGGTGCTTTCTTTACATTTGGTTAACCCCCAAAAGACCTCATTAAACATTTTAAAATTTTTTGTTGCATTTTTTTTTCGGAATAACTACTCGTCACCTTTCATGATTCCCCTTCATTTCGTTTGGGGAACCCTAAATCGATATAGGTAATAAGAAATAGGCACCAAAAAATAATTTTCCCTTTAAACATGCTTTTTTTTTACAGGGGGAAAATTTTGGGCAATTTTTGGAAGTTTGGAATTTTTGTTTAAAATTTAAAAAAAACCCGTAGAGATCTTTGGGTTTAAAAAATTTTTTCAAAAAATGTCGGTTTTTTCCTTTTAGGATTTTTAAAAAACTTGAACTTTTTTAAAAGATTTTTGAATTTTGGTGAAATTTTTACCAAAAAAAGGTTTTTTTTTAATTTTTTTTCAAATTTGAGGCATACATTCATTATTTGTTTTGAATTTCTTAAAGGATCGAAGTCTTTCGGGCCTACGTAAAAATCTTTTTTGAGATTCCCCCGCGTGAGAACAGGGAAAAAGATGCGCATTTTTCCCTTTCCCCCAAACAAAATGGGGTTGGATTTTCCTATTTATCTGTTTAAAAATCACAATCGGGGGACATGGACGGTCTTCTATTTTACTACCGGAATATAGTTTTATGTTTTAAATTTTTTTTTGTGAAACCGTGGGTTTTAAAAACCGCGGTTTTGTTTTTGGTAAAAAAAGCAAAGAAATATAAATTCTGTAGGAAAATTTGGGGGGTCAAACCTATGAATGTGAATTCTGAAGCTTTTGGTATTATACCGAAAATAGCTTCTAGGATTCCCCTTAAACTCGTTTCGTACTTTATAATACTGATAATACGCAGGATTATTACGAATATATGAGGCACTCATCTGAATAAACATTGTCACTTGTGTTAGAACATTGTCTTCTTTCTGACACTGTTTTGTACTCTCCCATCGATGATCACTCATTGGAAGTTGCAGTATTACTTGATCGACATAAGATTCTATTGAATCTTGTAGCAGAATGTCACGTTCGTTCGCCACAATATTCTTAATATCTCTGGAGAGAGTGTCAGGAACACATAACTCTTTTCCAGGAATATGTTTGATTTCATTGGAGAATCTCATTAGGCGCATGCGCATTCTTTGTAGTCTCGGTGAAAGTTCACTCAATGGTTTGTTTCCAAGAATGGCTATCAAAGGTTTATGATCAGTTATCACTAACACCTTTAATCCAATGATATAGTTTTGAAATCTCTCACATGCATAGGTTACTCCGAGAGCTTCTTTTTCTATGGTCGCATACTGTTTGTAGTATTCATGAGACCTTGCAGATTCACAGGGCAGTGAGTTGCAACAGAGGAGAAAAGACAATGTAATAAAGCAGACCAAATGTTACAAATGGCTACTTACTTCATTCAAACTGGTAAATGTATTTAACCTTATTATAGTATAAATACTGTGTAATATTCTAATCTACCGGTATTTCAGTGGCGACGAGTGATAAAACGCAGGTTCGTACATGAAATTCCGTTACTTACTTCTCCTGCAATATGAGTTTAAAAAATGGGCTACACCCGTTTGAGATTCATGGTCTTGAGACTTCGGTAGGCTTGCGATGGACAAGCTGGTTACGTAATTTTGAGCTTTACGCCGGAGCCAAAGATATAGTTAAACCTTCTGTAAAGAAAAATACTTTGCTTTTCTATGCGGGTGAAGGTGTTTTGGATGTTTGGCAGAGTTTGCCCGAGGCAAATGTTTCATTTTCACATGATGTGGCTGGTCGTGGATTGCCATCTGCTACCATATTAGGCCTGGTATCACAACTGGAATCCTCGGCTAGCGCCGCTCGGCGGAAATTCGAGGAACTTTTACTCGTTTCAACAGCTGACCCGGGAAATTCGAACCTTAGGTCAGAAGCTACTTTAGCCAAAGCGACCGCCGATGCTTCAGAAGCTGCTCTGCAGACCGCTCGCTCAGCTCACACCTACCACACCCCATGACAGTACAGATCGAGATGAATATACATTCATGGTTCATGCTCTCTCAAAATATTTTGCTCCCCGCCAAAGTAACATTTATGAGCGGTTTCTTTTCAACCAATTGATGCCTGGCGACAATGAAAGTTCGTGTCAGTATCTGACAAGACTTAGAGTCAGAATTAAAACTGTAACTTTACTGATCCTAGATGAGAAGTAGTTGGATATGCCTATTTTCAATTCCAAGAATAACCAGCTTCGTAGGGAACTACTGAAAGTTGGAGACAACCTAACTGTCGAGAAAGCAGAGGAGTTGGCCCGCACTCTTGAGACAGCAGAGGACCAAGCAAAATTAATGGAACAGCCCACGTCCCTGACTGTTAACAAGGTTTCGACCCAGATTGTTGGGAAATGTTACAGATGTGACTCTACAGGTCATATGGCAAATGATCCAGTTTGCCCAGCCCTTAAGAAGACATGCAATGCTTGCGGTAAAATTGGGCATTTCTTTTCTGTCTGTCGTTTACGCAAGAACAATGAGTACAAAACACACAAGCCAATTAAAGCTGCGTCAGGACGAGCTGAGCCACATCGGAGCCACAAAGTTCGACATGTTGCTGACGAGGACTCTGCATCTGATGACTCACTTGTTGATCGCGCTTATGTTGTCTGTCATGTGGACGAGAAACCTTCCGATACAAACTTTGTGGATGTTTTGGTGGGTGGCGTTCGCGTTAATCATTTGATTGACAGTGGTGCCACGTGTAACTTGCTTGATGAGAATACTTGGAACAAGAGTCTTGCTATGGGCCTTACATATAAGACTATTCAGTCAAACCAGAAACTTTACTCATACAACAATCCTTGTCCATTAGACGTCATAACGAAGAACAGAGCTACTTACAGGATTGGGGAATTTGAGACAACTGCTGATTTCTATGTGGTGAAAGGGGTTGGCCCCCCACTATTAGGTGAGACTACTGCCAAAGCCTTGAAGGTGCTCAAGGTTGGCCTGCAGGTTCAAGACGATTTTGCGCGTCCCATTACAATTTCAAAGGAGTCTACAACTACAGGGTCAGTTACGCCAGCTGTTGTGTTACCTCTGTTCCC
The DNA here is from genome assembly GCA_024449915.1 of Sweltsa coloradensis. Classification (NCBI taxonomy): domain Eukaryota; kingdom Metazoa; phylum Arthropoda; class Insecta; order Plecoptera; family Chloroperlidae; genus Sweltsa; species Sweltsa coloradensis. The sequence continues at coordinate 24,083 of JAMZAV010005003.1, forward strand.
TCAACCTCCATCTCCTCCGTCTGTGGATTTGAAGACTCAAATCAAAGTTGATTTTCCACAGATATTCGAAGGTGTTGGCACCCTTAAAGATTATGAGTTGGACTTTACGATCGATGACAATATAACTGCGGAGATCCAGCCACTGAGGCGACACTCAGTCCAGCAATATGATGAGATTTGAGAGCAGATCTGAAGATAAAGCTAGATAGTGACCGGATTGAGAAAGTCACAAAACCTCGAGTTCCGAGGGAGTAACCCCATTAGTCGTGTGACACCGCCCAGATGGTCGTCCAAGGATTTGCATCGATATGCGTAAAGCCAATATACGAATTCAACGTATCCGACACCCATTCCTACTTTAGAAAGCTTGACTAGTAAACTACATGGAGTAACTTATTTCAGCGTTCTAGACCTAAATGAGGCATTCAATCAAATACGACTTACAGAACGCCCTCGTGATATTACTACTTTCTCGACTCATAAGGGGTTATACAGGTACAAAGTTCTATTTTTGGTATAAATTGCGCCCCAGAAATGTTCCAAAGTATAATGGAGAGTCTTATCAGTGATTTAGATGGAGTCGATGTTTTTATTAATGATTTCTAGTGACAGGGAGGACCAGACAAGAGCACGACGAGCGTCTTTATGCCTTACTCCAAAGATTTGCTGAGCGCGGTCTCACGTGCAACTTACAAAAGTGTGTGATTGCTCAAACTTCTGTAAAGTACCGTGGCCACATCTTTGACGTCAACGGAATACGACCTCTGCATAACAGGGTGAAGGCCATTCAGGAATTGCGTCCCCCCTCCACATCTGCAGAAGCTTCAAGCTTGCTTGGTTTCATTGGCTACAATGCCAGATTCATACCAAATTATTCTAATATCACTCAGCCAATCAGAGATCTGATATGTAAAAACAGGTCATTCAAATGGGATTCTGATGCACAGAAAGACCTAGGTACTTTAAAACATGAATTATGTTCTGCATCAATTCTATCCTACTTTGATCCAAATTCAGAAACATACGTGGTCTGTGACGCTTCACCGTACGCAATTGCTGCTATACTCTACCAGAAACAGGATGGCTGCCACCGCATTGTTGAGTGCGCAAGTCGAGCTCTCACTGATGTCGAGTGTCGTTACAGCCACACAGAAAAAGAGGCTTTAGGTATTGTTTGGGGATGTGAGAGGTTCCATTACTACATTTACGGTGGTAAGCCTTTTAAGTTGATAACAGACCACCGTCCTTTAGAGTTCATTTTCTCCGAGCGCTCAAAGCCATGCGCTCGTCTGGAACGTTGGGTTCTTCGCCTTCAGTGCTATAATTACCATGTGGTGTACAAGCCAGGTAAAACTAATACAGCCGACCCACTCTCCCGACTGATACCTATTACAGAAACACCGAAGTCAAAAGGGAAGGAAGACCTCTATGTGAGACGTGTGGCTCACCTGGCAGTGCCGCGAGCCATGACGTTTGAACAGATCCAAGAAGTTTCTGCCTCCGATCCACATGTTCAAGACTTGGTAAAAGCCATTCAAACTGAACGGTGGCCAGTTGAGTTGAAGAGATTTGAAATAATTAAAACTGAACTTTGTGTTTATGATGGTGTTGTTCTTAGAGGCACCAGACTCTACATACCAGCGTCACTGCGAGACAGGCACTCTCTCTTGCACACGAGGGCCACCAAGGAATAGTAAAAACAAAGCAACGCATTCGCTCCAAAGTCTGGTGGCCAACCATTGACACTGCGGTTGAGAAGCTAGTTCGTTCCTGTCGGGGATGTCAACTGGTCAGCCAGCCTGACCCTCCTGAGCCGGTCACCGCTACCAGCCTTCCAGATGGACCATGGCAAGACCTGGCCATGGACTACCTTGGACCGCTCTCTTCTCAATCAGGACTGTACATTTTTGTGATTATCGACTATTACAGTAGGTATTTTGAAGCAATTTTCACAAAATCCATTACTGCTGAATCTACCATTTCAATGCTTAAGTCATTTTTTGCTCGCTATGGTTTGCCCTGTACTTTGCGTGCAGACCAAGCTAGGAGTTTTGCAGGCTCCGATATGAGAAAATTCTGCATAAACAATGGTATACAACTTGTCAGCACCACACCAAGATGGCCTCAGGCGAATGGTGAGGTGGAGAGACAGAATCGCTCCCTTTTGAAATGTCTTCGTATTGCAAATGCAGAAGGAAAAGACTTAAAGGATGCTCTCTATGAATTTCTTTTTGCTTACCAAACTACACCTCATACCACTACTGGGGTAACTCCTGCATTCTTGATGTTCAATAGAGAGCTCAGGGACAAAGTTCCATCTCTAGGGTGTAGGAGTAAACTTGATGTTGCCGTACGAGACCGCGACGCTGAAAGAAAAGCTACTACAAGTCGCTATGCAAATGAATCAAGGCACGCTGCTACCTCAGATGTTGCGGTGGGGGACTTAGTATTGCTGAGAGAAGAAAACCATTCAAAGTTGTCGACCCCATTCTCTCCAGTTGAGTTTCAGGTGACATCTAAAACTGGAAACTCCACTACTATCCTGTCCCCTACAGGAGACCGATTCCAACGAAATGTGTCCCAGCTGAGGAAGTTCGTCCAGCCTCCACTTGCCTTGCCTGAAGAATGTTCCGTCGAAGATTGGTCGTTGATGGAGACGACAATGGCGGTTCCACAACCAGGACAACCTGTGGATGCCGGCTAAGTGAAAGAAGACACTCCAGACCTACGACGTTCAGCTCGTATTAAGTATCCACCTCTCCGCTATGGAAAGACGTAGTAAAATTAAAATAATTGTTCTCGATGTGTCTGTACTATTTGTTTGTATTTTTTTAAATTTTAAATTTTAAAACTAAATTTAACTAAACCAATTTTAAGGAAAAGAGAGATGTAGTATTCATGAGACCTTGCAGATTCACAGGGCAGTGAGTTGCAACAGAGGAGAAAAGACAATGTAATAAAGCAGACCAAATGTTACAAATGGCTACTTACTTCATTCAAACTGGTAAATGTATTTAACCTTATTATAGTATAAATACTGTGTAATATTCTAATCTACCGGTATTTCACTGTTGTTCAACTTGACTTAAGCTGCGTGATGCATACATAACTGGACGCCATGTCATGTCGTTTTGTTGTTGTTCGAGCATCGCTCCTAATCCATATGCTGATGCATCCGAGGAAACTCTTGTCTCTCGATTAGGATTATATATAGCTAAGGTTGGAGCGGAGGATAACATTTCAATAACTTCATTGAAAGCTTTCTCCTGATTTGTTCCCCATGACCATTCAACGTTTTTACTCAACAGGTCAGGAAGAGGTTTTGTTACCTCAGCTGCATTTGGTAGAAATTTCATAAGAAAATTTACCATTCCTAAGAGTCTTCGTAACTCGGTGCTATTGCTTGGTTTCTTTATGTTCTTGATAGCTTCAACCTTTCTTTGGTCTGGTTTTACACCATCTGTACCAATCACATATCCTAGGAATTTTACTGACTTTACATTGAACTGACATTTGCTTTCGTTCAACGTAATTTTTGCATCGCTTAATCTTTAAGCACTTTATCCAGTCGCTCGTCATGTTCAGCTTGAGTTTTCCCAGTTACAACAATATCATCCATGTGATTAATTACTCCTTCTAGTCCTTCAAGGACTTGGGATATTTTTCTTTGATAGTACTCTGGCCCGGAGCTTATTCCAAATGGCAATCTATTAAAGTAATATCGGCCTGTCGGAGAAATAAAGGTGGTTAGTTTTGCTGATTCTTTATCTAGTGGTACTTGCCAGTAACCGGAACTTGCATCTAACTTCGATATAAAGTTTGCATCATGGATGTTGGCTATAGTTTCTTCAACTGAGGGTAGTTGGTGTCTTTCTCTTCGAACATGCTTGTTTAGTTCTGTGAAATCAACACACAATCTAAGACTTTTGTCTGGTTTTGGAACTACGACCAACGGTGAGCACCAATCAGTAGGCTCCTCTATTCGAGTTATTACACCTTCTTTTTCCATTCTTTCCAGTTCCTTCTTCACTGGTTCTCTGAGCAGTAGAGCTATTCGTCTAGGTACTGTAACTGCATATGGTGTTGCATTATCTTTAAGATATATTTTTAACTCAGTATCCATTTTCCCTAGACCACTAAACAATTTAGGATATTTCTTTTCCCTGGGACTAGCCCTATTTGGTTTGGATAGGCTTAATTCTTCCTTAGTTTTTATACAAATCAACAAAGTTTAACATTTTTCAATGCTGTTATGGCAGGCATTCTAGTAACGCTTTTTTCACTTCTTTTGCAAAAATAGATGTCCTGCACACTGTAACTTTTTCCATTTTAAAGGAACAGTAATTTTTCCAATCACCTTTATTGGCTGATGGCCTGGACCAAATAGTTTCTTCGAAGTATAAATTAGATTAAGACCTTCGTTCTCACTTTTCGCATTTTGGCATAGGCCTATGCTTTTGAACGTAGCTTCCGGAATAACGGTAACATCCGCCCCCGTGTCAATCTTGAAACTAATTTTGTGCTTCTTGTGGTGTATTCAAAGTTCAAACCTCCCGCTTACTTGCCTTGCCACATTTACAAGGCGGTGTTGAAAAGAGTATGGCGTCGCTTCCTTCTGACAATCTCATGCACAATATCATGTAGTAGATTTAGTACAACGTTTTATAATAAATGATGCTTTAAAGCTTACCAGATAATCATGGCTATGCATTATTACGAGCCTTACCTACACCCACATACATACATAACAAAACTGGCACGAAGATATGGATTTGGTAAGGTAGATTTACATTACAGTTTACAATGCCCTGAAATTTAGTCCGAGCGTTTTCAACCACGTGGTAATGCAAGTGGGCTATTTTCTTCATCGGACCTTTTAGGCCCGGGAAGAGCCATGGGACGTTTACGTCGAAAGGATCGAAATTGCATTCGACGCCTTCGATGTGGCTGAAGCTAAAAAGAAGAATGTGTTTTTCTCTGTGCTTGGAAGCGAAACTTTTGGGGTGCTACGCAACTTGGCTACACCAAGGACACTCACTGATCTGTCGTTCACAGAGGCAAAGGACCTGCCTTACAAGTAGGTACAGCCCTAAGCCTAGCAAACGTACACAAAGGTTTAGATTTCGAAAGCGTTACAGCTAGAGAACAAAAACTATACTCGAGTACCTACAGGAGCTCAGAAGTCTCAGTAAGCATTGCGAGTTCACAGACCTAGATGAGAATCTGCTGACCAACTCATTGCGGGAGTTCGGGACAAGATTTTGCAAAACTAAGCTGCTGGCGGAGGGAGATGCCATTCCCTTCCAGAGAGCAGTTGAGATTGCTACGGCAGCGGAGACGTCGCAGCGAGATGTCCAAGTCTTACGCGGAAATGCGGGGGCAGGCGGCCAAGTACACAAGGTCGTGGCTACCCAAGGTACATCGTACAAGGCAGGCAGAGGTAAGCCTAAGAATAATTTTGATTCTTGGCCTAGGCCTACTACAGAGGCAAATTCTGCCAAAGGCATGTGCTATCGCTGTGGCCAATGCAAACCACAAGGCGATGCATGCAGTGCTAAGAACCTGACATGTCACAAATGTCAGAAGCCCAGGCCATATTTCTAAGGTATGCATGTCCAAGTCTGGGAACAATACCAAGTTAGGGCCTAAGACCTCGGGTACCAATCTGCTTACATCAGAGGTGGGGGGAAGACTCATATCTGTTCTGTCTCAAGGTGGAGAAAGATAGACATGAGGGCTCTTTCAAGGTGGCTGTTGAGTTGAATGAGTAGACTTAACAATGGAAGTGACACAGGATAAAAAACATTCAATCATTGGCATAGACGCGTTTAGACGTCTATGGCCTACCGATCCTCCGCCACTAGCCCCATCAAATTTCAAACTGCGAACCTGGTCAAACAGGAGTTAGCAGAAACTGGGAGTGGCAACGGTAACCGTCCCAGTATGGGAAAAAATTATGCCAGTTACCACTATACGTGATGCAGCAGATGGGCCTAGCCTACTCGCCAGAGACTGGTTTCACCACTTGGGGCTGGCGGTGACCAGCGTGAACCATTTGGGTGTAAGTGATGGCAATCTTCCTAAAAGAATTTTGAAAGGGCCCTAGAAAACGTTTTTGCAGGCGGTTTTTAGGTTGTTACAAAGGGGAACCGGTTCACGTGGAACTAGATCCAAAGCTACACCTTCTTTCGCAAACATCGGAGCCCACCCTACGCATTGAAAGAGAAGTCAAACCAGGCCCTAGAACAAATGCAACGTGACGGGGTAGTCGAGACTATAGCACAAGGGGAATGGGGTACACCTGCTGTTTTTGTTGCCAAGCGCGACAACACTGTGCGAATTTGTGGTGATTATTCGGGGACAGTCAACCTGTGTTGAAGGTTGATGTTTATCCTCTACCTACAAATACAGAAGTGTTTACAGCACTCTCTGGAGGATGCTTTTTCACAGGTTGGCCCTCGATAGGGCTTACACCCAAGTACGGAGTGGATGACGAGTCATCACCGGGAAATTGCACTGAATACACAGCAAGGCCTACTACGAATGCTGCTTTCTTCCTTTTGGGGCTGGCGTCCGCACCAGCATATTTTCAAAGACTGATGGAAAATCTTCTTAAAGGACTAGAAGGTGTAGTAATTTTCCTTGAGACTTACTCGTTTCAGGAAAGAAAAAGGAGGAATGCTGGGCGAGAAACGAGAGCTTGTTGGAAAGATTTGATACTGCTGGTTTACGTCTCAAACTGTCTAAATGCGAATTTATTTTGCCATCAGTAGAGTTTCTGGGTTTTTTGATGATAGCAAAGGAATCCACCCTACGAAGGATAAAGTACAGGCTATTCGATCGGCACCCGCACTACAAATCTGCAGCAGTTGGAGTCTTTCCTGGGATTTCTTACATTCTACGAGCGCTACATTCCGAATATGGTACCAAACTTACGCCACTCTACGAGCTTACACGCAAGGGGAAAGCAATGGCCCTGGAGCAGAAGCATGAGCAGTGTTCACGATGCCAAACAGCAAGTCACATCTGATCAGGTACTGGTTCATTAACAGTTTGACTAAACCATTAGAAATTTGTCTTGTGATGCATCCCCGTAGGGGGTTTGGAGCGGGTACTGTCACATTCCGAGCCAGAGGTTCCGAACCTCCAATCCCTTCAAGTCTCGTACGCTACAAACGGCAGAGAAAAATTATTTCTCAGCTAGATAAGGAATTTTTATCAATCATGTTCGGGTTAAAGAAATTCCACCGTTTATTTATGGTCGAAAATTTGTCATTATAACTGACCATAAACCATTAGTAGGTCTGCTTCGGCCAGGGCGAGTGTTACCTGATGTATTATCCCCCGTATGATGCTTTGGGAAAATTTGGGATTTAGGATGTATTGTATGATATCAAGTACCGCCCAGGTAAAGAGAATTCAAATGCAGACTTGTGCAGCCGATTACCGATCCCAGGACCGGATACACCAGAGTACCCGGAACCAGGGGATGTGTGGTTACTACAGGACACCCTGCAGAACTTCCAATCCGGCTGACACCATACGTCTGGAGACGAAGAAGGACATCATTTTTCTAAAGTTTTAGCTGGTGTGCTACATGGCTGGGAACCATCGAATTTACCGGTTGAGTTTCAACCCTACCTTCGGAATACAACGGGGTTATCGGTGGAAGGTGGGTGTCTTCTCTATCCAACAGAGTAGTGATTCCCCGAGAGTTACGAGTCGATGTTCTGAAAATTTTACATGCAGTCCATCAGGGAATCGTTTGCGGACAAAGGCAAAGGCCAGGAGTTATGTTTGGTGGCCCAAACATGGACCGAGCAATCGAAGAAATGATTGGCCAGTGTACATCTTGTGCTGCAAACAAGCGTGCCCCCACAACATCGAACGTGATTCCATGGAGTGTCCCAGTCGACCGATGTCGCGTATACACATTGACTTTGCGGGGCCCTACGGAAGGGGGACATACATTCTTCATAGTGTGGACGCTTACTCTAAGTGGCCAGTTGTGAAGAAACACCCGGGGGTCACTTACGCAAAGACAGCGATTGACGTTCCCCGAGGACATGTTCACGGACTACGGGATTCCGATGAGATCGTTTCAGATAATGCGGCAGCATTAAAAGGGAGAGGAGTTTAAAAGACTCTCTTTACAAAAAACCAGATTAAACACATAACCTCAGCACCTTACTCGCCTGCATCTAACGTTTGGCAGAACGTTATGTTCAGACGGTTAAACAACACTTACGAAAGTTCACGGCGGATAAGTGGCGTTTGGAGTTGGGAACATTTGTTAGCTCTGAGGACTACACCCATACCAGTACCGGGGTGACTCTGGCAGAAAATGCTAAGGGGCCCGAAAAATCCACACAATGCTCGATAAATTACATCCCAACAACAAGACTTCTGTGGAGAGGGAGAGTGTGGCTGTTCAAGCTCAACAATCAGACTTTCCAGCCGACAATTTGCAGAAGAGGACTCATGATGTACCGCAAACTATGGTCCTGGACCAAAGTGGCTGCCTGGGTAATACGGAAGTAAAACGGGCCCAGGAACTTCACCTTTCGAAGATGCCAGTGGAGCAGTACGACGCGTACATCTAGACCAAGTTCTACGCAGAAGTTCGGTGGTACCAGTGGTAGCAAGGGCGACTCTTCCCGAAGTTTCCCCAAAGGGCCCGAATAGTGCTGTAATGCCACCAGATGCGGGCCCAACTCCAGTGCTGTTATACAAAATGAAAATTCTGTACAAGAACGTTGTACAGATTCCAGGAACTATCTACTTTTAGGGTTCATTCTCCTGTTGAGTTGACACCTTCAAAACCCCTAATTGGACTGAGTAACTCAAACTCAACTAGTCTCACTCTTCAAGGCTACAAGCCACCATCCTATTTGAAGGATTATCATTGTTATTTTTTGGATCATGATGCTTTTGTTGATTCAATTATCAAATCTTTAATTTTTGGGTTTAATTTCATTCCAGTTTTACAAGGTTGCATAGTATGTTCCTAAAAAAACTGATTCCTGTATTACAATCTTAGTTAGTACTGTTTGGAATATTGGGGCTACAAGTACCAAATCATTTCATTTTTTTCATTTCATTATTGGTACCTAAGCTCACGTATGACTTTGCAATCTACTTTTATGCTTTGTAGGTATACTTTTGGGGGGGAGAATTGTGGTGTATTCAAAGTTCAAACCTCCCGCTTACTTGCCTTGCCACATTTACAAGGCGGTGTTGAAAAGAGTATGGCGTCGCTTCCTTCTGACAATCTCAGGCACAATATCATGTAGTAGATTTAGTACAACGTTTTATAATAAATGATGCTTTAAAGCTTACCAGATAATCATGGCTATGCATTATTACGAGCCTTATCTACACCCACATACATACATAACACTTCTTTATTAAGAAGTTAACATGCCACGCTTTGTTTTTGTCTTGCGAGTCTATTGCTCCGCAGTAAGCATCATCTTCAGACGTTTTCTCTACGTTGACTTCGTTGACGTTTTTAGAGATCTGCAAAACTTTTTCCCAGTGCCCCTTACGTTAAATTTTATTACACGCGCTATCTTTAGCTGGACATGATTTGTATTTATGGCCTGGTTTATAACCACATCTACCACACTGTAAATTAGGCTTTTTGTCCTGTTCCCCCGATGGTTTCGAATAAGTCTGAGATTTATTTTTGTATTAAGGTTTCGATTTTCGAATAGCGTCAACATTCTGACCAAGTTTTCGTTACGCACAATAGCCTGTTGTTGGTGTATCGACTCTTTTTGTTTCACTCGGTAAATCACCTTATCAAGATTTAGCCTAGGATCCATTTGTAGTTGCTTTTTCCGTCAAGCATACCAAATACTATCCTATCTCTAATAAACTCTTCTATTATTTTCTTTAAAACCGCAATTTCTGCAATGCTTTATAAGTCTTTTATGAAAACGCTTATTGGCTCTCCTTGCCTCTGGCATCGTTTGTAAAATCGAGCTCGCTCATATATGATATTCTTACGAGGCTCAAATCTTTCCTTAACTTTTGGAACATTTACATCATATGTGTCAGTTCATCCGTAGTTAGGCGAAATGATTTCAATATTTCCCAGCCATAGATCCCAAATTATAGATAAAAAAGGTCTACCTGTACCTTCTGTGGTTTAGATTTATTCTGCACAACTCCTAAACCTCCCCCATCTGTCACACCATTTTTTCCCACTCTTTGGTTGTGAGAAATAAAATTGGCCTGGAGGTTGGATATAAAAAATAAGATGTTGCCCCTTTGGGCCCTATTATAGGTTGTTGACCTGTTACAGGACTAAGGCCCTCACTATTTCCGTCTTGAGACATCATTTTCCGATATGCCAGCCTGGGTTCTAACCTTACTTTTATCTAGCTACCATGTGGCTTTGATTAATATATTTTACTTACATTTTTTCTATGTTTTCGATCCTTTCGACGTAAACGTCCCATGGCTCTTCCCCGGGCCTAAACGGTCCGATCGAAGCAACTAGCCCACTTGCATTACCACGTGGTTGAGAAACGCTCGGACTAGTTTCAGGCATTGTAAACTGTAATGTAAATCTACCTTACCAACTCTCCACGCGCATCAAGTGTGTGTGTGTGTACAACCTCTCGCCACGTTACCTATAGTTTTCGTGTGCATTCTCCCAACGCGCTCACCCTTCTCTCTGAGGGTAAACTCACGTGTGTTTATTATAATATAATAGCATAACTCTCTCGCAAGTTTTAGTGTAAGTTCTAACATTTAGTGCCGCTCTACACGCCCCCCGGGCCGCACCAACGTCGTCTCCCTTGTGTTCCGTCTACACGTCGTCAGTACGCCCACCAACAACACGTCCAACCAGGTATGTGATAATAGCTCTGCTTACGGCACTATCCCTCGTGTTATATCAAACTATAAAACATATTTCCATATATACAGTCCACTCCTTCCCTTCACTACCTAGGGCAGTTCTAGAACTCTCTCAACTAGAACTCTCTCTAGGTCGCGTGTACATCCTCGCCCTTGCGCCAACATATTTTGGTCCTCCGGGCCGGATCTTCAACCAGTGTTGATTGGGTTCTCGTTGCATTGTTGCATCTCGTAATGTAATTGTTCATTACATTTCACGTGAATTATTTTCGCCGCGTGGTATACGGACTTGCATACGGCCTTGTCGCCTGTTCGCCGTGTTCTCGGCTCGCCATATCTCAGGCGTCAGCACATTTTCTGTCGTCTCGTTCGCTCTAGCTTCTGTGGGTGAACGCACGTGTGTGATATGGGAAGTCATTCACACTGTCTCTCAGCTGCGCGTATTATTCAGCGCTCTGTTGTTCTTCACATTAAATATTTCTATTCAGAATATTTAATATCGCGTTCTTTGCTGGATTCACAATTGTTCACTATTTGAATAATTGTAGCTGTGTTTTCTTTGCTCATTCTTTGCTTTGGAAATTCCCAGTGCTCTCGCACGCTTTTCCCGAGTCGCCCCCCCCACCCCCCCCCCCACCCCCGTGGGTTTTTTTCGTAGCATTCTTAGCGCTCGGCATTTTTTAACAGTTGTGGTTTTCTGTCATTTAAATTGCTCATCTGCAAATTTTCTTTCTCGAGCTCGTCCTCCCCCCTCCCCCGGTGTACTTGTCATTCGTTTTTGTTTCTGTCGCCTTTCGTTTGTTTCATTCTAAACCATGTCGGCAGAAAAAAAGCGAGCTGCCGCGGCCTAACAAAAACTAGGAAAGAGAGTTTTGGGTCCGCTCAAGTTATCCATGACTCTTTTAAAATCGAAATATGAAGATGTGCATATTTATCACCTCAGTATGACGAGCTCACGGCTCTTAAGAATGACTTCAAAAAAGTGCAGAAAGCTATCATCGAGTTTAATTCTAAGCTGGTTGAAAATGAAAGGGCAAATTTACACCGCACCTGTCCAAAATTAGCTTTAATGAGCTCATTTTCGCTGCATAAAGCGTTTCTCACTGCTTCAAAGCCACCTGCTGGTGGTGCAGCTGCGGCCGCACAGCAAAACCCACAGCTGTACACCCGATCACTTCGCTCCCTCCCATTAAATTACCAACCTTTGATGGGGACCTCTCTCATTGGCCGGAATTCTACTCACTGTTCCACTCTTTAGTTGATCAGAATGCTGCATTAAATAATGTACAGAAATTTCATTATCTGAGGTCATCCCTTCAGAGTACTGCTTTGAGCGTTATATCAAATTATCATATATCGGCAGAGACCTACCCTTTGGCGTACGCGGCTTTGGTAAATCGCTATCAGAGCAAACGTTTGTTGGCTGCCATGTATGTACAGCAAGTGCTGGAGTTCCTACCTTTGAAATCGGGCAACCACGCCTCGCTCCCGCAGTTTCTCAATGTCCATAGAAGCTCTGTTGATGCTCTCAAGGGGTGAAAATGGCGACCTCGCTGACTTCTGCTTTATCATCACTCTGTCACACCTGATCGCATACTGAGGCAATTCGAGTCTAAGTGTTCTTCTCATGAAACGCCCACTTATGACCAACTAATCGGTTTTATCGAGGAGCAAAGTCGCACTTTGGAACTTTGTGGCTTAGATCATCCATCTACTGCAAGTTCTACCAAGCTCGAGCCTACCAACGCCTCGAACCCATTCACTCCAGCTCGGAAGATTAATTCGTTGCTCGTCGCCCAAAAACCCCTCCTGCCACGCAGTCCTGGCGCAACAGCCGAGATCGCCCGTCTTAAGTCCTCAGCTTCGCGCTCGTGTCCAGCTTGTGACGACGATCACACTCTCTACAGCTGTCCCAGATTCCTCAAGCTGTCCGTCGACGAGAAATACAACACTCTGCACAATCTAAAGCGCTGCTTCAACTGTCTTGGGAATCACACGAAGAAAGATTGTTTGTCGAAAAGTACTTGCCGTGTATGTCATAGTAAGCAGCATCACTCGCTGCTGCACTCAGCAAGCATGCCCCCCTCCTCAGTCAGCGGCTCAGTTGACCCTCGCCCACTGCAGGACAATAAACCTACAGTGGGGCTCGCACTGGCTTGTGAACTCCAAGCCAGTCGGCCACTCAAGCGCACTACCATTCTCGGGACTATACAAGGACTTATCCGAGACCAGTCGGGTACCCTTCAACCTTTTCGCGCGGTCCTCGACTCAGGCTCGCAAGTGTCAGCAATAACACTTTCTCTCGCAAGTCGCCTAGGCTTAAAAATGCAATCCAGCATCGTGGAATTGTCCGGTATTGGGCACGCGTCCGCACTAGTGCATGGTGTTGTCCATTGTGACCTAGCCTCTCGTTTCAAACCTCAACGTATCTTTGGCGTTGAAGCTCTGGTTCTGTCAACCATCACTAAAACACATGCCAGCGAACTCGCTTCCTCAAGAAGTCTTCGAGAGATATCGAGGTCTCTCTCTAGCCGATGACAAGTTTCATATCTCAGACGTGATTGACTTCTTAATAGGAGCTGATCTCTACCTCGACGTTGTTCCCGGAAATGGGGATGTAATAATCAAACGTAATCCTTCAGCTCTGAATACTGCGTTTGGCTGGGTGGTATTAGGTCCGATTCAAGCATCGGACACTGCCTCTCACGCACCACTGTCTTTGCTCGCGAGTTTTTTTCCCCGGGCTTAGACCGAACTCTGCGCCTCCTTTTGGGAGTCCGAGGAAATCTCTCGTCCTTAACACAAGGATCCAGAAGACCAGTTATGTGAAGATCATTTGTGTCTTCCCATAAGCGTGATGTGAACGGACCGCTACTCTGTGTTGCTTCCTTCAAAACCATCAGTTTCACCTTTATGCTCGAACCGCACCGCCGCTTATCAAAAATTTTTTGAGCTTAGAGCGCCGTCTCAGGCGCAACCCGAGCATCATGAAGCATAAACAGTTCTTCATGAAGGGGCTACATCAGCGCTGAGCACATGCAGCCTGCTCTTCAGCCTGCTGGTTACGTGATCCCTCATCACTGTGTGCACAAGCTCACCAGTTTGAGTACAAAGCTCCGTGGCGTCTTCAATGCTTCATATCAAGACAAGAAGGTTTCTCTCTCAACCACAACCTCCTCAGCGGGCCGAAGTTCAAGCTGACCTTCCCCCCATTCTGACAAAGTTCAGGACCCACGTTGTGGCCATCTGTGCTGAAACCCGCGACAAATGTACCGTCAGATTCTTGTTCATCCTGAAGATCGCATTCATCAACACATCTTCTGGCGTCCATCACCTGACTTCCTGTCGTTGAGTATGAGCTCAACACAGTCAGTACGGCCCCACACCCTCTGCGTTCTTAGCACAACGCGTGCTCTCTCAACTGGTGATCGACGAAGGAGATCGCTACCGCTTGCAGCTCAAGCCATCAAGAATCAGATGTACATCGACGATCTTGTCTCTGGGGCTAGCAATCTGGCTCAAGCCCGCTCCTCTGCAATCTGAATTGCAAGCCCTCATTGCCCCCGGAGGCTTCGAATTCAGAAAATGGTCAAGCAAAGTTCCAAAGCTCTGTCCACGCTTTCCCCCGAGCATCTAGAAACGCCTCTGGTGTTCTCAAATGAGGAACAAGGAATCAAGATTCTTGGGCTGTTGTGGGATCCTCGCTCAGACTGCTTCTCGTTTCATACTGAAGCTTTCACTGGATCTGTCACTAAGCGCACGACTCTCTTACATCGCAAAGATCTTCGACCCCCTCGGATTCCTCACCCCCCTCGTGTGCTGGATGAAGATATTTCTGCAGCAACTCTGGTTACTCCCTCTACAATGGGATGACCGACTCCCTGACCAGCTCACTCAAAGTTGGTTGTCAGCATTCGCCAACGTACCTCAGCTCTCCTCGTTTTGCATACCACGAGCTTCCCAGACAGTCGTGTGTCCACAGGCTGGTTGGCTTCTGTGATGCCTCAGAAAAAGGGTTTTGCCGCAGTTCTCTATCTGCACACGCAACGCGGATCCACCTCTCACGCTACTCTACTGCGTGCAAGAAGTAAGGTCTCACCACTGAAATCACTGACAATACCTAAGCTGGAATTGTCATCCGCGCTCTTGCTATCTCGGCTCGTCCAGACGATCTTGCCTTCTCTCGAGGCTCTCTCTTCTGCATTCCATGTCTCTATAACACGGACTCGATGATCGTTCTGGCCTGGCTTGCTACTCCACCTCATCGCCTCAAAAACTTTCGTTTTCAAACCGTGTGGTTGGAAGTTTTGGAGACCTCAAGCCCTACCGACTGGGCTCACGGTTACACAGAAGAAACCTGCAGACTGTGCGTCGCGCGGTCTTCTACCATCTGAACTGATGCATCACCCCCTGTGGTTGGCTGGACCCCCCGTTCCTGCGTCACCAGCAGAAATGTTTGGGCCCCGCTCTGGCCTCACTCCAGATGCCCCACCTCGATTTGCCCGAAGTGAAGACTTCAGCCACCACTCTCGTTGCGCAAGTCGCACCAGATCCTTCTGCTCCGTGTCTGGAGAAGTTCTCGACACTGCTCCGCGCTCAGCGTGTATTTGGTCAAGTCATACGATTCACTCGACTCCTGCTGGCCAAACGCACTAATGCTGAACCTCATTTAGGACCTCTGCAACCGTCTGAGTTGAGGACGCTCTTAATTGTGATTAGGATTACTCAACAACACTACTACGCAGATGAGCTCCGCAGATTGTCCCGCAATCAAGCTGGATCGTCTAGTCTCGCGTCCCGAGCCCAATCATCGACGCAACAGGGCTCCTCAGGGTGGCCGGTAGGCTCCCCCACTCTCTGCTGCCAGAAGAATCACGCTCACCGATTCTTTCCCCAAGCAAGCTCATCTCTCAGTTTCATCTGTGACTCGTTCAAAGATTTCACTCCATTCCGGACCTCGGACCGTGCAGTCGCTGATTCCCAAAAACGCTATTGGATCGTATCTCTCCGCGGTCTGCTCAGACAGCGCATCCATAGGTGTCTCACTTGCCACAAGTTTCCGTGCCAAAGCCTCTACAACCCAAAATGGCTGACCTCCCAGCAGTTCGCGTACAACCCTCACGTGCCTTCATGCACATGGGCATGATTATGCTGGGGCCTTTCTCAGTGAAGACCAGCAACCGCAGAAAACGCTCCAAGTACGAAGGGCTACCTATGCTTGTTCGTATGCATGGCTACCAAAGCTGTACATCTGGAAATGGTTTCTGAGCTCTCCACAGAGGCCTTCTTAGCCACATGGATAGGTTAATCTCGCGCAGAGGTTACCAGCCACACTATTCTGACTGGGACGCAACTACGTGGGTGCTGCTCGTCACATTCGTGAAGTGCAAAATTTCCTCGCCAAGTCTGAAAACCTCGATCTCTGACTCTCTAGCAAGCCGTGAAATCCAATGGCACTTCGGCGGCATCTGGGAAGCAGGTGTGAAATCAGCTAAATCTCTTCTTCGTCGCCTCATCTCTGACACTCCTCTCAAGCATGAAGAATATGCCACTCTTTCCATGCCTCTATCTATGCCACGCATCGAGGCCGTCCTGAACAGCCGCCCTCTGTGTGCTACGCCTCAAGACCCAGCTGATGGACCCGACTATCTGAGTCCAGGTCACTTTCTGACCGGTGCACCATTACTTGCCCCGCCCGAACGCATCGATCCGGACAACGCATCGCATCTGTCACGCTGGCACCGCGTGAGACAACTCCACCAAGCATTCTGGACCCGTTGGTCCGCGAGTATCTACATACCCAGATGCAGCGCGGAAAAGGACCAGGAAAAACCCGAACCCCCAAATCGGAGATGTGTTTCGTGCTTGAAGCTTCAAGCACTCCCTCAATTGGCCAATAGGGCGCATCACAATCTGCACCCTGGTCGTGATGGCATTGTTCGTGTCGCCCCCTATACGCACCTCATCAGGCTCGATACTAGACCCGTCAACAAGCTCATCACCTCCCTTTTGCATAAAAGCACAGCACCCCTCTTTTTACAGTTTTTTTTGTATTTTTAGTTCTCATAGCAATTCTGCTAAGAACTCTCATTTGCTCTTTTCTCGTCTGACTATCTTGCTTTTAAGAACCTCTTTGTCTCTTCTCTTTGCTTTACGTCAGATTTGCCATGAAAATGTCTTTTTCATTTTGGTGGGCCGGTATGTTTAAAGCCGATTCAATTGTCCCCCTCTTTTCCCTTTCCCATAGTTCACCTATCACTCAACAGGTGTCACATAAGCTCTATTATTACAAAAAAGCTGACTTATACTTTGAGCCGGTAAAATACTGTGCGATCGACGCACGTGCAGAACTACAGTGCAGTCTAAGTGCAATAAACTCTCCACGTCGCATCAAGTGTGTGTGTGTGTACAACCTCTCGCACGTTACCTATAGTTTTCGTGTGCATTCTCCCAACGCGCTCACCCTTCTTTCTGAGGGTAACTCACGTGTGTTTATTATTATAATATAATAGCACAACTCTCTCGCAAGTTTTAGTGTAAGTTCTAACATTTAGTGCCGCTCTACACGCCCTCCGCCGCACCACGTCGTCTGCCTTGTGTTCCCGTCTACACGTCGTCAGTACGTCCACCAACAACACGTCCAACCAGGTATGTGATAATAGCTCTGCTTACGGCACTATCCCTCGTGTTATATCTAACCTATATAACATATTTCCATGTATACAGTCCACTCCTTCCCTTCACTACCTAGGGCAGTTCTAGAACTCTCTCAACTAGAACTCTCTCTAGGTCGCGTGTACATCCTCGCCCTTGCGCTAACAATTAAAAAGATACATCTGAGGCTATGTTCTGAGAGAGAGAGATCTCAAGGTTGGTACACACAGCAACTTTTGTAGTGATACAAGGCTAGAACAAATGTTAGTAGTTGCTGTTGTTGTAGGATTAATTATACAATGAATAAATCCAATACAACATTGTATTATGATAAATTATTAATAATAATTAATCTTACTGTATAAGTTGCACGAATGTATTTTTTTGTATGCATTACCCTTCTAGGCGTCAAAATAGCCAACCTACGTGAAAGTGAAAATCCTGATCGCTAACCTCACAGTGGTAAATTAACATGAGTTGTGGTTGCCAAAAATAGCATGCTAATAATTAATGTCCGTGAGCCTTTAAAACTATTTTTTTGTATATAAAAGTGCAAAATGAACTTTTAATTGTAGGCCGGCTATGCCTCGCCTATAGGCCTACAATCTCGGGGGTTATGCACGGGAATTCGTATTTGTTTGGCACGTTATATTTGTAATTAATTAGTGGTGGCATTGTATTATGATAAATTACTCATGTGTCTTACTGTATAAATTACATGAATATATTTTCTTGTATACATTGCCCTTCTAGGCGCCGAATAGCCAAACCTTTACTTGAAAATCCTACGTGGTTTCGCGCACGGAGGTTTTGCGGGAAAGTTAATTTGGGTAGGTTTGTATCCAACCAAATACAAAAATTTGTAAAAAAAAAAAAAAAACGGCAGCCTTCTTCA
This sequence comes from Sweltsa coloradensis, assembly GCA_024449915.1. Lineage (NCBI taxonomy): Eukaryota > Metazoa > Arthropoda > Insecta > Plecoptera > Chloroperlidae > Sweltsa > Sweltsa coloradensis. Next base: position 42,501 of record JAMZAV010005003.1, read on the forward strand.
AAAGTCTTCGGCTGTGAATGCTGTGAGATATAGAAGTTGAGCCAAGCTTTTTATTCTTTCTCCCTAGTTTCGCTTTGAAAATAGTAAGATCATTTCGCCTGTTGACGAGCGCCAAGCCAACGATTTTTGTGGTAAAAAAGGAAAAAATTTTAAACTCGAAATCATAAAAAAGTTCTTGGCCATGAACCAAATTCAATGGCCAAGACATTTTTTTATGATTTCGAGTTTAAAAATTTTACGTTTTTACCACAAAAATCGTTGGCTTGGCGCTCGTCAACAGGCGAAAATATGATCTTACTTATTTTCAAAGCGAAACTAGGGAGAAAGAATAAAATGCTTGGTTCAACTTCTATATCTCACAGCATTCACAGCCGAAGACTTTTGAAGGAGAGCTTGGCTGCAGTATTTTACAAATTTTTGTATTTGGTTGGATATTACATCTTTTTGTTGTTCGTTTGCTATCAAGGTGTGAATGATGGACTCTGAATGATTAAATTTGTTAAGTTCAAAGTTGTTTTTTGACATTTTTGGGCCCACGGTCCCCCCCAAAGATACCCCTTAGTGTTTTAAGCACTAGATATTTATAATGGTTAAGAGCATGTTTAATTTCAAGCTTGTACAAATTACTACGCCTGAGTAATTACGCGTTTTGATTTTGATTTTGATTTTCCCCGGTCCCAATTGCCCGGTTTTGGTTATATGAGGTACATCTGAGTGTGGCCCAAGTTTCAAAGTTCTAAGATGAACCGTTTTTCTCAGTATAGCGTATTATTCATAAGAGTAAGGAATTACTTACTTTTGATAATTTTGATTTTCTCCGGTACCCGGTACCCAATTTTGCTTTCCATATTCATAAGTGATAAAGAATGAGAGATATCAAAATGTATTCCACGTTTGAAACATCTCAGCTGTAGCGTTTTCTTTGAATGATTCATTTCTTAAAGTTCAGATATGTTTTTTGTCATTTTTGGGCCCATGGTCATCCCCAAATTAAACCCCTTGTGTTTTGGACGCAATATATTTATAATGGTTAATAGCATGTTTAATTTCAAGTTTGTACAAATTACCACGCCTTGGTAATTACGCGTTTTGATTATCATCCAAATTTTGATTTTCTCCGGTCCCTGTTACCCGATTTTGGTTTTGAAAGCAAACGTCACTGCGTCTGAAGTACATCTAAGTGTGGTCCAAGTTTCATAGTTCTAAGATTTACCGTTTTCTCTGTAGGCTAAATTAATCTCCGCGGAGAACTCCTAGCCAGCCAGCCAGCCACCAGCCAGCCGAAAGGAATTTGACGATGTTGAGAGCCTTTTTTAACACAGAACGAGTTGTCCGATCGGGTTGATTTTTTTGTAACTCTTTCGTGTGCAGATAGCTGAACCCCCCAACTCTCGTAACTGTAAATAGGGCTGAGGCGA
>JAMZAV010005004.1:0-132991 GCA_024449915.1 Sweltsa coloradensis
AGTCCGCCCACATGCCACGAGTGAAGTGCAAGAGAGAAAGATGTGGCAATAAATCTTGGACACTGCCGTCTGCGCAGTACGAAATGCGCGTACGATCCAACCAACTCACACTCACAGCTGACTGACAAAGATGGTTGGGTGTAGAAGAATTCGCGATGCAATAATCTTTCAACCGATTCACGAAATTCATTATCACGACGCATAGGATTGTTATTCCTGGGCTTATGTTCTTTCTTTCCCAGGCTTATCATGCGACGAGAGCTTCAGCGCGGGATATAGAAGTGAGAGATTTTCCCACATTCGATGCATGTTCCCCTGCTTTCTGCGCGTAGGCCTAGGCCTACCTACAACGACTTTCACTGCCTGTACAGTGTAATTGGTAAACTAATCTTTGGTGTAATGAAGAATAAAGATCATTGCCTGGTTATCAAAGCGGTTCTTTATTTGTGAACGATTATTGCAAAAGTTCCAGAGACGGAAACGTAGTCAGTCGGTATGACCTTCAAACCAACTAGTAGGCCTAGGAAACAGCGTTTCCACACATCGTGACGTAACGGGACCCGGGTACCCGGGTAATTTGAGTGCTGGAACCGGTTCCGAATTTTACTACCCCATGTCATCCCTAAGTAGGCCTATCTTTTTTGACAATTTAAATGAAATCGCAAAAAACACAAAATTTGGGTTTTTATATCACCATTTCTCATTACCTCTAATTATTACTCACATGGGATATTAGAAAATTCCAACGGTTCAACTTGATCTACGTCCATTTCCACAAAATCAAAGAAGAGATGATCTTCTGTCAAGTCATCGGAATGCGGTTCTTGTTTGACTGGTGACATTTTCTGGGGAAAGTTGATGATTGCCGAATAGCTTGATCGCGCAATCTGGTCAATACCTAGAACAGAACACAAAATGTGCTAAACTTATTGGAGGTTTGATCAATTTACGTAAACTAAAATATATTCAACTGAAGGCCTAACCTACATAAAAAAGATCTAGTAAGTCATAAGAAAGAAAGAAAAAACAACATTTCAAATATTGCTAGTAGTCGCCTATACATCACTTAACTACCTACAATTCCAAACATGTAAACCACACGACCATACATTTAACCAATAACAGGACTCTTGAATAATTGCATATAAAAAAATAGTTCAATGTTAAATTATTAAATACATCCAAGTTTTACCGTTCAATGTAAATCTTTTTTTAAGTTCAGCCAAATAAATCCAAAATTCAATAATTAAAAGTTATTTTTTTTACAATCAAGCTAAAATTGGGGCTTTAAAATTGTGCTTTGTTAACACAAATAAGCAAGAACTAGCATTTTTAGCATTACCCCTAGGCCTAAATGAGTTGATTTATAATTACTAATTAGCAAAAATATTAATTTCCAGATCAATCAGTTGTATGACTGAGTGAGTAGGCCTATCCACTCTCGATACAAACTTAGAATTTATTATTTATTTATTTATTTTTTAAGTACAATTAATATCATTCCAGATGACCTTGTACGTGTCAATACATATGATTGTACAATCTTATGTCACTTAAACCTAGAATCCAATCATTCGTCTCTTATTTCAGCAAAACATACAAACATAATACTATACATACAAACTCCATTACTATATACAGACAGTAAATATCCATTACATACTCACAATTCATAGATATATACCTATTCTAAAGATTAGCACTTGTTTTTTTAAAATACACACAGTTTAAAATTCCTCCACTGAGTATAGTACTTTGTTTATCAAGAATTCTTTCAACTTAACTTTAAAATTGTCCTTTCTGTTAGCTAAACTTTTTAGATTATCTGGTAGTTTGTTCCACAATTTTGACCCTATATGCACTGGTGCTTGTTCATACATTTTTTATTATGATGGTGGCTGTAGAAGTTGCCGTTTTGACGTGTATTGTGTTTGTGTACTATGTTGCTTCTTTCTGCTATGTACTGACCATTGTTGTTAATATATATAATTACATTGTATATGTATAGGCCATATAGTGTTAAAGTATTTAATTCTTTGAAGTATCTCCTACATGAATCCCTACGTTTCAGCTTACATATTACTCTTATTGCTCTCTTCTGTAACTTAAATATTCACACTAAGACCACATACATCATTCTCTATAACCCACCAACAAACGAAACAAAATTTTTAGATCTAGTCACTATTGACAGTACGTCAGTAATTGTAGGAGATTTTAATGCACCCAATAAAGCCTGGCATTACAATACAACAACAAAAGTTGGACACATAGTTGAAGAATACATAGACAGCAACCCGCTGATGCTACTGGAAGCAGCAGACCCATACACCTTCCTCTCATACAGAGGAGGCCTCTCCAGACCAGATGTAGCCTAATGTTACACAAACATTCAATCACATGAAACAGGACAACCTAGAGTCTCCTTCCGGTGCTGGACACAAAATTTTACTTATAACAACACAGAAATGTAAACCTGAAGCTGGAGAAACGAAATCCACTTGGAATTTTAAGAAGGGTAACTGGAAGGAGTACAGAAGAATTACCGAAAAAACTATTCCTGGAATTTGAATAAAGGGAAAACATTGATTTAGAAAACCCAGAAAATTATAGATATCATGAAAACAGCTGCAGAAAAAACTGTACCTAGGAAAACAAAAAAAATTACAAACCGTTCTGGAATGAACAACTACAAACTCTGAACAACAAAGGATCAAGAAAGGAAAACTGCAGAAAAAACTCAAGACATAAAGACATGATTCAACTCAGAAGATACAAGCATGTTAAAAAGACAAATTTTGGAAAGCAAGAGATAGCATTACAAGATATGTGGAGCAAATAGATTACAGAAGGAGGGTTTCAAAGCACATAGATACTTCTCCAGTCTATGTAACCAAGAAAAGAGGGAAGAACAACAGGAGCCATAATATATAAAGAAGTCAACTCACCGAAGATAAGGATAAAGCAGAGGCTTTTCTGTCATATATGTCACACACAAACAAGACCAATAAATAATAAACATGTAAAGTAGAGCACCCAAAAATACATACATGATAACGAGGACCCTTATAATGCACCATTTAATATCCATGAATTGGGACAAGCATTAAGTAAACTGAAAACAAGAAGTCCCCAGGAGTTGACCTTTATCTCCCCTGAATTCTTGAAAACCTAGGAAGGAAGGGCAACTGGTATTACTGGACACACTTCAATGCCATATGGGAGGGAAACATACCAATATATGGCGAAAGCAAAGTTATCCCCATAGTGAAGAAAGGAAAAAGACAGTAGTAAAGTAGAGAGCTATAGGCCTATACTCTCACAAGTATGATGTCAAAGCTCATGGAACGTATGGTAAACCAAAGACTAAAATTACCTGGAGACAAATAACCTCATAACAAACACCAGGCAGGCTTCAGGAAAGATAGAAGCACTCTCGACCAAGTGGCATATCGACAGCAGGAGGTGAGGAAGGCTTAATAAAAAACTAGCAACACTTGTGGTTTTATGTTGATTTCCAAACTGCATTTGATGTTGTGACAGAAAGATCTTACTTACAAAAATGTCGGATATGAACATCCCAAGAAACATATACAGATGGACTAAAAATTTCTGAGCCAGAAGGGATATGAGAGTGAGATATGGAAACAAAGATCAAAATACGGGAAAAACCAGGCAGGAGTTCCCCAGGGAGCATCATGAAGTCCTACCCTTTTCTTGATCTTCAAAAATGACCTAGCTGACTATATTGAAGAGAGAAGTGAGGTCAAAGTAAAGCTTTTTGCAGACGATGTGGTGCTGTGGTACAGTGGTAGAGATAAAGATAAGATGGAAATTGAATGAATAAAGCCCTTAAAGCTCGGGAAAAATTTGGACGAAAAGAATGCAATGATAGTTAACGAAAAGAAGACCGTGTACGACTACCACACTACGGGCGAAGTGTACCAACATTTTTACTCAAGTACAGAACCCAAACCTGTTTCAGAAAAAAGATAACCCAGTAAAACCTGGGTGTAACTAGGGATCAAAAAATGACAATGACCAAGCATATTGAAAAAATGCAACAGCGGGAAAGGGAAGCGATAAACCTGAAAAAAAAGAGTTGCAGGTGTTACCTGGGGGGCAACAGAGAACACATTATCTACCACATATAAAAACCTATGTGGGGACCACTGCTGAATATGGTAATGCAATCATAACAAAAGCCCCTAAAAATGCACTACAATCTCTAAATAGGGTCCAAAATTTTCTGCACTCAGAAAGTTACTGGAGGTGTTAAAACCACCCCTATAGTAGCTATGGAAGAAAAGGCCAATATTCCCCCCCTAGAGGCCGACAAAATGAAGCTGCAGGGATCCTATAGAAAAACTGGTAAGACTGGATCAAACACTGGATAAAGAACATGTGAAAAACATAAAACCCATGTAAACATTCATAACGAAGGCACGACAAATAAATGAGCATTTAATGGGAATGAGGCAATAACAATAGACAAACCTCCTACCACCAACATAAATGTTGCATTGTTAGAAATCCCACATGCATTGACAATACCTGACATCGCGGTAAGAAAAACAACCACTCATTGGTTCAACAAAGAAATTGACATTGGCAAAACATTCCCCAAAAATACCCGAAAATGAATGGTTTACATCTGTATAACAGATGGATCACCCATCCCCAGGGAAGGGAAAATGGGGGCGCGGGGATATACAGCCGAGAATTTGAGGCTTCCTACCCAGCTGGTGCTAATGGAAGCAATTATGATGGAGAAATCCGAGCAATAGTTGAAGCACTATGAAACTATCAAAATCTAAAAACCCGGGAAAATTGTGATCCTATCCACTCCAAGACTGCCTTTGGGCAGCCTTTGCAAATAGGGGGAAACGAACCCGAAATTAGACAATGTAAACTCAGATTCAAACGACTCATGAATGAGGGGAACAAAATTGTGCTACAAATGGATCCGGCCCACTGTGGCAATATTGGTAAATGAGAAGGCCGACTACCTAGCCAAACAAGGTAGCAAAAAACAACAAAAAAGTAAAAACTGTCACATAAATCTCTCAAATCTCACCTGCATGCGTCGACAGACAAAGCAGTCCGTAAGGAATGGCAAGAGAGGGGCAGAATAAACTGTGGGAAGATTAACTAGAATGAGGCCGACGGGTAAACGTAAGTGCTACAGTAGAAAAATAGAGACAGCTCAATTCCGGCTTCAAACAGGACACGACCTACTCGGAAAGCACCTCCATAGATTTGGGAATTTTTGAATCTAGTGTCTGTCGATGTGTGGAGCTGGGGAACAAGACAGGGAAAAATCTTTTTCAATGTACAATATTAAAGCTTGAACGCGACAAAATGCCAAATGGCATGGATCGGAGCGAACAGGAGTCCTATCTCTACTGGGTAACTAGAAAACACATGATGACATGAATAATGTCAATTGGGTTGCATATGAAAGAAGATATTCTGTTGTGATGGTATGTGATGCGTTTCCCCAAGCTATAATACCATATGCTAATGGGATTCAATTAGGGCATAATATGTTGTTTAAACAGTGTTCTATTGCAGTAGTGGTTCATTGGGTTTTTAGCACATAAATCCCAGTTCCAACTTTTTGGCCAGTATTTCTGTGGGGAGTCTTCCCGGGAAAATTTGTCATCTATATTAAGCCCTAGGAATTTAGCATTTTCGATTGTTCAATTAAAGATTTATTTTATTTACATTGATCGTGTCTGGTATACTATTTTTTTTATCAAAGATCATGTAATTAGTTTTATCAGCATTAAGAATTAATTCATTGTCTTCAAGGTTTTTGGGGTATTCCATTCACTGCTACATTATCTCAATTTTCTACTTCTATGTTGCTATCTGCTAGGGATTTGTTGAATCATCTTTCATATAGTACATTTTGTTATTAAATTTTAGTGTACTTTTGAGCTATGCAATTGGGTATAAATATTAAATAGTAGTGGGCCAGAATTGATCCTTGCATTCCACGTGGAATTTTTACTTCATTCGAGACGTATGCTTTAATTTTGCCTTGAGCCTTATTTTATTTCTACATTGTGTTCTGTTTTGCAATATGTTTTAATCCATTGTAATGCAGTTCCCTGAATGCCATAATTGTATAGTTGATTTATCAGAATGTCGTGGTTAATGCATCAAAGGGTTTGGTTAGGTCCATAAAAACAGCTATGACTACCTTGTTTTCATCTCTTTCTTTAGTACAAGTTTAAAAAGTCTGCTATGGCCGTTGTTTTTCGATTTCTCTTTGCGGAATCCATGTTGTTCTGTTGCCATGATACTATTGGGTTCCGGAACTCTCTAAGCCTTAAGTCTACTACTTGTTCATATATTTTAGAGAATGCTGGTTGTATGGCAATGGGTCTGTAGTTCCCTGGGCCTGTTTTATCCCCCCTTTTTTTAAATTGGAATGATTCTAGCTTTTTTGAGTGGCTGAGGAAGTTTTTCCTGTTCTGAGTGAGTGGTTTGATTAAGTATGTTAGTGGGTTTTGCAAGTTCGTTTACACAGTATTTTATTAAGGAGGTGGAGATTCCGTCATAACCTACTGATTTTTTGTTCTTCAACTTACGGATTATATTTTTGATTTCTCTAATATTTGTGGGTTTGAGTTCCATTAAACGGTTTGTTATTGGCAACTTCCATGTTGATATTGGTATTTGCTTGGAGTTTTTTGGGGTTTTGACTTATAGTACTATTTATTAGGTTTTTGGCTGCATTGCCAGGTAGTACTCATTTAATCTATTTGCAATTAGTTTTGGGCTTTTTATCAATTTCCCATCCATCATTAGTTCTATTTTATCTTGACCATTTGGTTGTTTTGATCCTCTTTCATTTTTATTATGTTCCAAATCGCTTTATTTTTATTTTTGGACTTCAGGATAGTCTGATTTATGAATTGAGCCTTTGTCTGTTTAACTGTGTGCTTATAGGTTTTTTCCCGCTCTTTTTAACCTTTAGTTTCAGTTGTGTTCCTCCTACGTTTTAGATTGCCTATATAAGGTCCTTAATGCTGCCGTTTGATTTATAATATCTGTTGTTATCCATTTTGTTGTTACTTTTTTTTCTGCATTACCGGGAATTTTATTGTTTTTCCATGGGGAGGCTATATGAAGTAGTGTTTGTATTTTATTATTAAAAGCTAGATACTTGTCACTGTTTGACTCGTACCGGTACTCCCTTTAGTAGGTACTGTCCAGTCTTCCTTACTAATTAATTGTTTTTAAAACTGGGAGGTTTTTCTTCCTTCATGTCCCCGTATTCGGGATTTTATAAAGTTGGCATTTCCCTTTGTGTTATATAGGTTTTTTTATTAGATGATGTATCAGTATGTATATGATTAATTGCGCAAGGTGGTCTGAGATAGCAGAGTCTATCACTTCTACTAGTAATTTGTTATCGCTCAGGTTACTTAATACATTACTAGCAGTGATTCTCTGTTTGGCGTTATCCTGGTTGCTGATTTAACTTTAAACTTCTAAATTGAATATGTTACATAGGTCGTATAACTGTTTCGTTTATTACCATCAGTTAGTGTATCAATATTAAATCACCACAGAGTATGATATTGTCATGCTTTTTCATTATCATATCTAGTATTACAGTAAGGTTCTCAATAAATATTTTAATATTACCGGAAGGTGCCCTGTATAGTCCAATGATGATTACTTCGGTGTTAAGTTTGGGATATGAGCTTTTGACAATAAGCTCTATATCTTTTTCTTGTGTGAACTTCTCACATTCTTTTTGATATATAACCTGGCTGTCTATGTGGCTATTTACCCATATGGCTACCCCACCCCCTCTGTGAGTTGATCTACTGTAACCTGCTACTAAATTGTACCCTTCTAATTTAAATTCTTTTATTTCATTCGCTTTTAGAGCATGCTCTGATAAGCACAGCACATGTGGGTCTAATTCTTCCAATAGTATTTCTAGCTCTATTTTTTTGTTTGTTACCCACTGGATGTTTTGATGTAGTATTTTAATTTCTTTATTAACTAGACTTGTTTTTTGTATGGAATTGTAGGCGTTTGGAACCTTAGCTTGTGGATTTGGGTGCTTATTAGTACCATTCGGTAGTCCCACTAAGTTTAGCTGATCCAGACTGCTTGATACTGGTTGTGTATTATAATTTATTTGTGGGTGTATTACCTTTGTTCCTAATGCAATGTCATTTGTTTGACCTAAGGGTGTGTGGTTTGGGGTCGCACCTGAGTGTTCTCTGGTTTCCCAGGTTATTTGTAATCCTTTTGGAGCCGTAGGCTCCGTATGGTTCACGTCCTCTCTTACTGTGAGTTTCCCTGGTTTGTACACATCATCATAACATTGAGCAACATATCACTCAATTTATGAGTACCTCTACGGTTCAGATGCAGCTTATCTTTACCTAAGTCTGAATTTAAGATAAACTTGTTAGTTTCAACGAAAATCGCTCCTAATTTTTCACACACCCACTTAATATTGTCATTTATCATATCAATGTTCCTTGTACTCACATCACCTCTGTACAGAAGGCTTGTCACAACAAAATTCGCATTTTTAAATCTCTTTTTACTACTTACTACAAGGTCATACATATCACCTGTGATTTCATCAAAAGACCTACATGATTTGACCATGTTTGTACCAACATGAATCGCCACTACCTTCACTCGCTCGTCTTCGACAGTCTTCTTGCACTCGATTCTTTTCCTTAGTTGGCTCGGTAGAATCCCTGGACACGCTATGACTGTCGGTTTTGTCTTCTCATCAAGGCCAGCATAACTTTCTCTCAGATTTTTCACAATTGAATCTCCTACTACTATGAATTGTGTTAGCACCCTTTCTTGCTTTCCTAGATGCTCCTTAAACTGGCGGTTACTATTGCACTGTGGTTGCTCCTGTTGCCATCCCTTTGGTTTATGGTAAGGTACCCTATTATTTGGCTTTGTCTTGTATCTTTTGCCTTTACCCAAAGATGGGAAGTCCTTTTCATCTAGGCCGCTGTCTGTATCCGACTGGGAAAAATCTCCTGCAGCTGTTAGCGGAGCGTATCTATTGGCTGTAGGAATTATATTGTCCACGATTTCCTCCACAGACCCACATCCCGAGAGAAGTCTAGGCCCAGATGGATTGCTAGACTGAGGCCTGGCTTTGTCGACGTAGCCTTGCGAAGTATTAGTAAAGTCTGTAGTCCTAGCAGGATGTGCAGGTTTGTAGTTTTGCATAGGCCTAGCAGACCTCGGCCTAAAAGGTCTCGGACTGTTCTTAGGCGTAGGGTTCTTAGGGAGGCGTGGGTTTGAGCTAGGCCCAGAGTCCAGTGCTAGGCCTAGGTGTGCTGAGCTTGGCCCAGAGCTAGAGTCCGAGATTGGTCCCGATGATAGGCGTTGATCTAGGCCAAGCCTAGGCAGCGAGTCAGTAGGCCTAATTGATTCTAGAAAACTAGTTAGTTCTTGTCTGAATGCTGAAAGCTGATCAGTTACATTTTGGGAAAGGGCCTGAAAAGCAGCCTCGTTTGTGGCTTTGGAATCTGCTGACTCGTCCGGGCAAACTTTTTCTCGAGACATAACCTCACTTTCAATGGTGAACAGAACCACTTTAGTTGCAAGTTTGAGTACTTAATGTCTGAAATTCTTTTGCACTAATACCTGTACATGTTTTATGAAACCACTTCATGCAGCCCATTTCACAATTCACCATTGCACTTCTCTTTGTTAATATTTTATCACACGCCGGACATGTAGCTGAAACTTCGTCGTCGGCCATCTTCTTTTCTCTTCTTTTGAATTTGAAAATAAATTTAAAGTAGGCCTACATCTAAAAAGTTGGTTAAATAATCTTTAAAACCAACTTAAAAATATTTAGGCCTAGGTTAACTTTAATTTTAAAGTTAAAACTTTAAAATAATTTTACGGGGCCCTACCAACAACTCGTCAATTATGTCAATCACTGAAAACAATTTTTAAATAAAAAAATACCGGTAGTTTTGCAACAAAGTCACTGTGTGTCATCTTTGAACTCGTCACACAAATTGTAAAATGTTAAAACATAGGCCTAAACAATCAACGTAGGTCTAGGTAGTGATGGCCCGCTGAAAATTATCAATTGAAAATTTTCAGCATTGAAAAAAAAAAAACAACTTGTGTATAATTCTAACAACATGTAGCCTACTTTCTTGATTTGGTTAGTCGGGAAACACTCCCGTAGGTGGAATTGTTAATAATTCAGAAGTTACAAAATCCATCCCGATGAGGGTTCGAACCCGAGTCTACCACATTCCAGGTAGGCGCCTTAGCCAACTAGACCAGGGGTCGGCAACAGGCGGCCCGCAGGCCCAATTTTTCTGATCCCCGAGTAATATATGACTTAACACAAAAATTACTATTATTTTATAAATTATTATGTTTTGTATTATTATTATATTATTATGAGTGTGTTGGGTACTCAACAAGCATCAGAAACCATTCACCGACTCAGAAATGATTAAAGAATGCACGTTAGAAGTAGCTTCAGCACTGTTCGATGACAATAAATATGTTGCCAAAGCTATAACGGGCGTTCTTCTCTCGGCAAGGAGCTACACGAGAAGAACCAAAATTCTTGCCGATGATAACAAAGAAGAGTTAATTCAACTAATAAGTAATTCTCCTTGTTATGGAATCACAGTAGATGAGTCATGCAACATTGTGGACACAGAGCAAATGACAGTTTTTGTTTGTTATTTTGTTGAAGAGAAAAATACGTTTAATGAAGACCTTTTGACAATTTTGCTCTCAAATCAACAACTAATTAACTAATTTACTAATTAACCATAGGTAGGCCTACCTACGTAAATAATTGGAATCAAACAAAACCAATAAAATTTACTCGTGAGTCAGAAAACTAGCACCATGCTTCCAATTTGGCTGCCATTGGTCACAGCCTCCTGAAATTTTCTGTGTCACTGCTATCTGTGCTACGCACAGTTACAAACAAATAGTTTTCAAAAGAAAACAACTAGAAATAAAAGGGGGTGGGGGGATGTATCAACCATCATTATGTAGGCCTATCAACTATCCCCAGTCTCAGGCCTAGAACTATTGCCTACCTACCTCCAAAATCAGCTTGGTCTATATCAGCAGAATCTTCGGTCTTGACAACGTTTGAAAACATCCTCCGGGCTCCTTCATCGTCTCTACAAACTTCTTCTTCTTTGATATCAATGGTGTCCATGATTGCACTGCCTAGGTTCCTAGGCTGGGCTTGGCCTTCTCCAACCTAAGTTAAAACAACGTTGAGTTTATGATCATGCGTGGTGACTTCCAACAGGAGCCATGTGGCCTAGGATGCTTCTAGGTGTGGTTGACACATTTAAAAGTGTAATCACCCTTGGACATTGAAAAATTCAGTAATGTGAGGCAGGAGAGAAGAAGATGGAGAGAGGCCAAGATCTTCAATGCCGACCCAACGCAGAGATGGACGCGGCAACAGATAATGATGATGATCACTGAGGACAGGGAAACGGTCAAACTAATTTACGGTTGTGAAGGTTTAGGCCTACTCAGCAAGAACAAAATAGTACATGGTGATCAATGGTGATTGTTTATGTTACTTAGGCCTACATGGTTTGTGGAGTGTTTTAAGTCGGCGCAAGTTGATTTGGTGACTCGTATGGGGAAATTTAAACGGTTTGTGTTGATTAGCATTTATTGATGATTAGGCCCCTAAGACTTAGGCCTACATTGTGTTTTGTAGGTCTATGTTGGCTCAAGCGGTGGCGGGTTGGGGGGAATGACGTATTGCAGTGCTAGAAACTTTAGTCTTTGTATTTTTGGGAGAGTGATTTGTTTTCCTGTGTGTTTGCTTCCTGTCAGGGCTAAAAAATACCATGTCTGAACCCGAGGTCGAGCAAGTAAATTATTTGCCCACATGCTCTCGTCGCAAGATAAGCCTGGAAATAAATAAGTCCAGTAAGAAGTTCTCTGCGTCGTGATTACAGATTTTGAAATCTGCTGAAACATAATAGGTACGTAGGTCTATAGTACATTGCAAATTATTATCCCACAATCATGTAGGCTACTGGCCGGTCATTGGATCGAACGGATGATATTGCTCTCTCTCTCGCGGCCGGACGTAAGGTTGATAAAAATGCGAGCGCGGCTGGTAAAAACGTATCAACAGCAAGAGCGCGAATGGAAGAAAATATATCTCCAGAGTAGAAAGTACACTATTAAATTGATTTTTGTATGTAGGCCTACTTGGCAGGAAAACATATATTAGATTGGATCGTTTTAGACAGGAAGTTTTATAGGTCGTAGGTACTGGTTAACATAAACAAATAAAAAACAGTGATAAATTCAGACGTGTTGGTCAGGAAACCGCCTAGGGGTAAGTGGGGTAAATAGGAACACTTTTAGAACTTTTCATCTTTGACTTTCTGTAAAAAGTTGTACAATTGATATTTTTTACGATTTTGTTGTTGTAGGGCCTACATTATTCTTTGCACTGTTGATAGTGTAAGGAATAGCCAGTGTTGGGCAACCCTTGAAAATTGTGTAACAAATCAACTCGCACTCGTCTTTTAGTACTCGCTCCTAGCGGGAAGGTGCTTTCGGCGGGAAGGCAAGGGGGTTTTGGGGGGCCGCCCCCCAACAATAGTGCCGCAGGCAAAAAATTTTGAGGTCAGGTTTTATTAAAGAGCGTTTGGTGCGTTTTAGGATAACATAGCGGGCTTAATTCAGTACTGAAAAACTTCAGTATTTATACCGTGAAAACTCGTAAACCACTTGCAGATAAGATAAGATAAGAACACTGATGGTACAAATCATATGCGCCGCATCAACAAAATGCCCAATGACTTATGTTCGCGATCGCGTCTTACAATAATGTGTCTGGCTGTTAACTCGACTCAAGTTTTCGCGATGTCTCATGTTGCAACGTCTTTCGATTCTTGAAACAATTTTCAATTCGGTTGAACTATGTTTACGCGAAAGCACGTTTGAGGTTAGTAATTCAGTTGAACAACTGGCAACACTGGTAGACGGGCTGATCTGATCAGTACTTTCATCCTTGCGCCTTCTTACAAAAAATGTTACCTAACTTAGTTTGCTTTGACATTATTCCTATTTCCTACACGAACACGACGAAAACCGTAGGCCTACGCACGAGCGGCGAACACACGCAATCACAATAGCTTCGTCACGCTCAACACACACTCCGCGGCTCCTACGACTCACGGGAATCACCAAGCAGACTTGCAGTTGCCTGCTGATCGTACAGAAGCCCACACCTAGCGGCGCCATTCAGAAACTAGATCCGGGCGCTCGATTCAAATTCTCGCAAAAACGATATTTTGAAGCACGTCCATAAAAGTTACTCGCAAGAGCCAAATTGTCACTCGCAAAATGCAAGCGTGCGAGTGGGATTTTCAAGGGTTGGTGTTGGGGCAGTTCTTTATTACTTACTTTAACTTTATAAAAGTTCAGTTCACAAACCAAATAATAAACTTTTAAAAAGTTTGAGTTCTTTTAAAACTTAAAATTTTGAAAAGTTCAAGTTCGTCTAAAATATGAACTACTTTTGAAAGTTCTTTTGTAAAAAAAATCACTATTTTATTAAAGGCTGGTGTAAAATGAAGAAACACACGAGGAAAAACATTAGGGGTGTTCGAGTAGGCCTACCAAACTACTCGCGAGTTTGAGTCTTACGAAAGTGTTGAGCTGTCTTTGATTGTGTTGATGATTTGTACTAGTACATTCTCGTCGACCAGCTTGTAAAACTATGGTAGATACTACTTAGCATTTTAGGCTTCCAAGATTTTTTTCCGAATTAGTTGGCGTGCATCGTTTTAACTTCGTGAATTGTGCGTGACCTTGTCAAAAACAGCTGAAAGTGCATCAACGTAGGCATACCAATTCGATGGAACAACGATTTGTTATTGTTTTTAAGCGTCAACTCCAGCGAGTCGACGGCTGCTCGACGCACGGAAAGAACTTTCAAATGATGTTTCTAAAACTGAAAAGTTTGTTCTTGGAAATAACTTTTAAAAGTTCGAATTCATTCATTTTTTAAAAAAGAGTAGGGCTAAGTTTACTGAAAAGTTCACAAAAAAAGAACGCGATCTTTTTAAAAGTTCCTTTCTCAATACTGGGAATAGCTTGCATGTCATTTTCCTAAAAGCATGTAGAAGGAAAATTTATATCAAATGTAAAAAGTGGTATTGTTCCTACTTACCCCATCATTTTGGGGTTAATGGGAACAGACAACACTGTAGCTTATTGGTGTGAGGTAAAAAAAAAATGGGGTAAATAGAAACAGACATATATTAGGTCATTTATGATTTCAAAAAAAAAAAAAAAATGAAAAACTGTGGATGTTATGTTAGAAAACAATATCAGATTATCTATGTTAAAACTGGGGCGGAGCGGAGCGCCACATTTGTGCAAAAAGATATTGATTATTCTTAGTTGTTTTTAAGACTATAGGATAAATTTAGTGTTTATTGAGCGAGCGTAGCGAGCGTCTCCACTTGACTCATATGGCTCGAATGTCTATTTTTTTTTTCTGTTACTGCTTCAGTATAGGTCGCACCGTTTCTCTGATCGACCTGAAATTTTGCACACATGTAGGCCTACATACCACCTATGAGGGTTGCTGTATAGTTTGTGAACAAAATCCGATCGTAGGTTATAAAATTAAAAAAAATAAAAAAATGTTCCGATCGTTATGAAATTTTGCAGGGTCAATAAGTAGGGCCTACATCATTCTTTCCTATTTTACAAATTTTCAGCTAAATCGGTCAAGACCTTAAAGACTTATTGGTAGGGATCCAGGGATTTCGCAATCGGCAAAAAAATGAAAAAGCTTAAAAATACCTGAAATGTGTTTTTCATAAGATCCATGGCCTAGGACACCAAAAAAATGCAATTTGAAACCGCACCAAAACGCGAAATATTCCATTCATTGATGAAAACATGAAATAAAATGCTTTTTACTGTTTTTACTGCCCAATCAGTGAAATTTACCATTTCATTGGCATTATTTCCGATAAAAACACGCCAAAAATTCATGGAATTACAATTTTCCCAAAATACGGACATTTTAACAGTGTTTTCGGTGTTGCTAGACACCGGCCAATTTTTTTTTCAAATAAAAAATAAGCATTTTAGGCCTACATTGCTTATCAAAATGTATGAAAAATGCTTATTTTGGTGAAAAATAGCAAAAAATGAAAACGCAAAATAAATCATCATTTGAATTTCAAAGAGCATAATTTGTCAATCCAAAAAATATCTTTCCTGGACCCCTACTTATTGGTATGTAATTATGGGAATGTCGTACTCTGGTCGTGTTGCACTTACCGGTGCTCGCTCAACAACGCGACAAGACTTTAGCGTTTTCCTAGTTATCAACCTTGCAAATAAGTACCTAGAGGCCTAAGTGGAAAAATTGGGAAAGGGAGATGAATTTAACTTTTCTTATCAAATTTTATCAACGGTGGAAATATGGAGTAGGCTAGGCCCAATTAGGAACGCACAAGGAAACGTAATCAATCTTATGGGAATCTTGTGAATATAATGCACTGAGGTGATATTTTCCCACATGTCAGAAGAAATTGAGGAAAAAGAAAAACTGGACTAAATGGCAATTTTCACAACACCTGGTCAACCAGAATGGTAAAATAGAGATTTCTGTGAAGATTAAGAAATGTTCCCATTTCCCCATGGTTAACTGTGTTATTCCTTTTTACCCCACTTGATCCTAATTAGGTCCTACCCCTAATTGGAGTTGGTGTGGGGTAAATGGGAACAAGGGCTTAACAGCATTGATGGAATAAAATAAGCAAATACAAACAAATTGTAAAACCATGTTCATAGGCCTAGTTCCGGAGAACTTTTTGCATGTAAATTTTTTTTTTAGGGTAGGGCCTAGGCCCTAGGCCTACTCTTTGGACATCAATTTTTTCTCAAGTTTTGTTGACTGAAACTTAGGTAGGCCTACCTAGCCTACCTACATCAAGTTTTTAGTGACATGGTAATTTTAAAAAAATCAGAAAACTATTAATTTAACATCAGAATAAGCTGATTTTTTCATAGGCCTAGGAATATGTATATATATAGGCCTATATATGTTGAGAAAATAAAAAGGTTACGTGGAACACTCCCCCCCCCCCCCCGAAACCACCACCATTCCCGCTAAAGGCCTAAACGAGATAGGCAGGGGGGGTTGGCAGCAGTAGGCCTAGGTAAAGTTTGTTCGGTCTAACGCTACCCATCGAACGATAACATTCATCTCTGTACAACAAATTGTCTCCTTTGTTGCTCACAATATGTTGCGGTTCCCATTCATATTATCTAGTATTTGGCTTCCAATTATCTCAGAAAACCCCTTTCTATGTTTTGTAGTTCCGAATTCTTTTAGCTACCCTATTGGCTGAATCTTCAAAACTCGGATTGTGGTTGGTCAACGTGGTTTTCAACTCCACGTGGAGTAAAATGTACTTCGGAGAATTCCTTGTGAATAGCCATTCATGCCAGTATTAGTCGCACAAAAAGACACTTAACTCCTACAAAAAGACATTTGACTCGTCTCAGGAATTCTAGATCTTCATGGGTACCGTTAGACCGAACAAACTTTACACCGAATCATTTCTCTGCCAGGGAGGTGGTCAGGTCGTCAAATTCCAATTTCTCGTATTAATACAGACCTAAACTTAACAGTGGGCCCTACTACTTGCCAGTCGGACGAATACCATTCTCGATACAGGCCTAAACAGGGCCTAAACGAGGTAGGCAGGGGGGTTGGCAGCAGGGCACGGTATCATTTCTCTGCCAGGGAGGGTGGTCAAGTCGTCAAATTCCAATTCCTCGTATTAATACAGACCTAAACTAAACTAAACAATGGGCCCTACTTCTTGCCAGTCGGACGAATACCATTCCCGATACAGGCCTAAACAGGGCCTAAACGAGGTAGGCAGAGGGGGTTGGCAGCAGGGCACAGTACTAGACAACACTGCTGCCAGGGGGGGGGGGGGGTGTAGCCTACCAATCAAACTGAAGTTGCAACCTTCCCACACTAGGTTCACTAGTAGTAGGGTTGGTAGCAGTGCTTCGCAGTGGGGTTGGTAGGAGGGACGGCCAATAAATTTTCATGAAAATTCTGATCACTACACAGGACTCTTTACATTGTGATTCCAGACTTCCAGTAGAACTTACACATGGCGGTGAACAAACGTCGATCGTCCTGCACTCTGGTGGGAAACCTGTCACCCACCACAACAATAATGCACTGCCGTCAAAACTCAAAATGTTGTAAAAATGTAAACAATGTTATTTTATCAACGTCCAGACAACTGATGACCAAAGCCCGATTTCGCCTGCGCTCTGGTGGGAGATTAATTTGACCATTGCCCTATTGTTGAAATGCCAATTTTCACATCATTCATATGGCGGAGCATTAGGTATTGGTGTTCTGCTGGATCCCCGAAATATTATGTAGGCCTTAAGAGTCCTGGGACCAAACTTCAATCACACGTACAGGGTGTCCACAGCACTGAGGATGTAAAAATAGTGGTAATAGTGGCCTCAAATGGGTAAAATAGTGGCTAAAATAGTGACCCAATTGATGAAAAATAGTGGTCAAATAGTGACAATGCGTTAAAATTTTAAGGAAAGTAGATGGCACAATTAACGGGAGGTTGTGATTTGGGTATTAATTGAAAGAAGTATTGGTACTATGTCAATATTTTTTATATTGTAGACGATCAACAATTTGTTTGTATTTAGCGGATTTTGTCAAACTGTGCTTTTTTGTCGGAATGGATGTCAGAAAATATTTCGTGAGAGCTGGCCATTGTGTTAACATACGCTTTGCTGCACCATCTAGGGTAAGCTACCTTGAGCTGACATGTGTAACATATCTCAGTGAGAATTTCATGATATTCAATAACTAGGAAGCTTCGCAAACGCTTTTTCAGGCGCGTTGTTGGATGAGCGTAATTGGTGCATTGAGCTGCCATGTGTTAGGGTAAGGGAACTAGTTCTGGATCGGGTTAAGCAATATTACAATTTTGAGTATCAGGAATTTTATTTGTTTTTCCCCCACATACTATATTCTTATTGACTAACTTTCCGACCATGTTTGCAAAAGAAAAAATGTAAAAAAGTTTACGAAGGTACTAAAATGAGCCAATTAAAAAAAGTAGTGCTTTGATCCAGAACTGATACCCGGGTATCAGTTGTGGATCATCAACCTAAAACTCTTCAAATTGATATCAGGGGTTCATTTATATGTTTCATAAGTAGTGATGCAGCCGCACCTGATAAATTTGATTCTGGACGCCCGGTATCAGCATTGATCCACTACCAGTCCCCGGATTAGTTGTGGATCAAAATTGTATTTTATGAATTATTTGCAGCCAGAAAGCTAACCACAATTTTTTTTTCAATACAAAATATAAAGACAAGGCAAGAGCTAACAACTGGGTATAAATTTCATAAGTGAAACATTCTTAACACAAATTTAGATCAAATTCAAAATTTTGAAAACAAAAAAAATAGGCCTAGACCAAAACATTTTTTTTATTTTTAGATTTGCGTCTGTAAAGACAGGCTCTAAAAATAAGTGAACCTATACCCTATTACTTTTAACTAGGTTTTTAAACACTATTAGGCTTACTGCATATGTCCTATTTATTTAACATGGTGTTACGATCTACAAAAACGGACAAAAACCTCTTATTTGTAGACACCCGCAAGGGTGCTTTGAGTAGTTGTACAGTAAACCTATTATAGTCAATTCTTAGCAAAACTAATATTAAAAATTCTGACAAAGCTTGAAACCTCTGAGCACTAATAACTGATGAAATATTACAATGATACATGCATGTGTACTATAGCAATTGCTTCTGTTGCATTTTGACAGCATTGTTAACTATTTCTACTTAAGATGACAAATGACTCAACCTGGTGATGACAGTGTGCAATTCCAATGCTCCTTGGATCAATTTATCAGAATATTCTACTGACAGTGCATCTAGTACATTACATGTAGAACTTACACAAGCCCAAAGATTTTGATCCACAACTCAACCCCGATCCAGAACTAGTTCCCTTACCCTATGCGGATTTTCTGTTGTTCTGTGAAAAAATTATTACTAAGTCGAATTTTTTATAAAATTATTTAAATTAAATAAAAATTAACTTAAATTTTTAAAAAATCGTAATTTAAAAATAGAAAAAAATCGTAAAATTGCAATTTTCATAAGAAATAATTATTCGATTGCGCTCAAATTTAACACGAACATATTAATTCATAAAGTTAAGGTTCTGTGAAAAAATCATTACAATAGGATAAAACATGCAGGTGTTATAAGTCAAAATTGTTTTAACCCATTGGAGCCGACTTACGGAACCGTTCCGTATTCCACGAGTGTAGCCCAAAAACGGACATACGTGTAGTAGATTAGGACATGGGTAAATGACAGTAGGCCTGTACAAGTATTGTATAAGTTGCTTTACTGGACAATGTTACAATGTGGTCCGTCACGACCCGGCCCTGACACTTGTCTGTTGGTCTCAGCATGCCGCACGGCATGCTGGGAGCCCGACATCGTCCACTGCCTTCTACTACACATCTTTCCTTTATAGAAAAATTAGTAACATTTCATATCAGCAAAAAATAATACAAAGTGACAAACGCTCAAATAGGTACCGGTATACATAAGTTCAAAACAATAAATTACAGTTTCCAAAATTAACAATATAGACAAAAATAAATAGTGGACTTGCACAATAGGGATCCCCCTTCACATGAGTCTCATGGAACCTTTCCCATACCCATTGGTAATGTCCAAAACTGAATAATACATAAATAATTGGTAACAAAAATAAATAATACATGTAATATATATAGGTACAATGGTCTAATGATAATTGATAAAGTGTACTTGCCCCCAAGGCAACCAATAAGGGATACCCTTACAAATTAAGTCTTACAGGAGCTCTTCTTATGCGCTCAGGACGTGGACTTTTCACCGGCACTAGCGGCGGAACCTTTGGCTGGAGGGGACTAACGATGGAATCGTTTATGGTCGGCATGAGTGTAACCTCGGAGGGAAGGGTCTTCGGAACAGGGCAAGGAATGAAGCATGGGGTAGCCTTGTTGGCTTCAATCTCCGTTGGTTGTTTCCTTGATTCCTTACACTGTTCAATGTCCCTATTAACATTTTATCCTAGGTGTTTCTTTAGATGATCGGCATGAGTATACCTGACTCTACCTGCAACTTTCACCAGGAAGGTTACTGGGCTGACCACCTTTACTACAACCCCCATGTTCCACGACTCTCTTTCCCCCCTCACACATTTAACCAGAACTTTATCCCCTGGTAGGAAATGTTTTGGTACTAACCCTCTAGTTTTGTCATGCGACTCTTTTCTTCTTGCTTGTTTTTGTTCCATTGATTGATTAAAATCTGGTTTTAGTAGGGACAACCTAGTGCGTGGTTTTCTTTGCAGCATTACTTCTGCAGGAGTTTTCCCCGTCTCAGTGTGAGGCGTATTTTCGGTAAGCAAATAGAAAATTACTAAGACGGTGGGGAATGGATCGGTTCTTTGAGCTTCTTTCCTCCTCTAATACCTGCTTTAACATTGATTTCTTTAGCGTTTGAACCATTCGTTCAGCTGAACCATTAGATTGTGGATGAATGGGTGGGCTAAATTTTAACCTGATGCCATTACTCTGACAAAATTCTGCAAACTCTCTAGAACTGAAAGGCGGTCCATTATCCACAACCAATATCTCGGGCAACCCAAAGGTAGCAAACACCGCCCGAAGTTTTATTTATGACTCGTGAAGCAATAGTGGAATTCATAAACAGTACCTCCACCCACTTTGAATGGGTATCATACATAACAAGGAAATTATTCCATCTTTTTTTGCAAAATCCATATGAACCCTTTGCCAATTTCGGGTCGCCCAGGTCCATTGACACAAGGGGCCTGGACGTGCAGCTTGTAATGTCATTTGACAAATATCACATGTTTTTACCGTATCATTAATGTCATCATCAATATTTGGCCACCACACCAAGCTTCTAGCTAACATTTTCATACGGGTGGTCCCTGGGTGTTCCTCATGGAGCAATTCCAAAACCTTTTTATGTAACTTTGCTGGTACAATAACTCTATTTCCCCATGTTACACAGTTTTCATGTATAGATAGTTCCTGACGCTTAACAAAAAAGGCATTTAGGGATGTGTCCACAACTTTTTCGGGCCATCCATTTTGGGTTAAATGATAAACCCTTGATAACAAACTATCTTTGGATGTAGCCTGACCAATTTCCTGAGCAGTTAAAGGAAAATCGTCTATTGGAGAAAAGTTATTAATATCCCCCTTTTGTTCCCCCGTCTCCGGTAAAGGAAGACGTGATAGTGCATCAGCTGGTGCCATGTCCTTCCCCCTTCGATATTTTATTTCATATTGGTAAGCTGATAAGATGAGAGCCCAACGTTGCATTCGAGAGGCTGCTAGAGTCGGTAACCCCTTGGTGGGCCCTAGAATGCTTGTCAGCGGTTGGTGGTCTGTCACTAAAAGGAATTTCCTGCCGTACAGGTATTTATGAAATCTTTTAACTGCGAATATTAGCGCCAAAGCTTCTTTTTCAACCTGAGCATAATTCCGTTCTGCCTTGGTAAGAACTCTCGAAGCAAATGCTATTGGCCTTTCATCTCCTCTTTCTGATATCAAGGATAACACCGCTCCAACACCATACGCAGAAGCATCAGCCGCTACCACTATTTGTTTATTAGTATCGAAATGAGCTAAAACACAACTATTTAACATCATTTCTTTGCTCTTTTGAAAGGTTTCATTAGTTTCTATGTTCCAATACCATGTGTCTGAGTGACTTAAATCATACAGAGGCTTAACCACCGTGCTAAGCATGGGTAAAAATTTATTGTAATACTGGAGTAATGCCAGATAAGAGGTTAACTGTGCAGCATCCTTTGGAATGGGTGCTTCTGAGATAGCTTTCACCTTGTCTTTCTGAGGATGTATACCTAAAGCATCAATTGTATGACCCATGTAATCAACTTCGGGTGACAAGAAAACACATTTTTTTTTCCGATACCCTAAAGTTATGTTTAGACAATCTCTTAAATACTAATTCTGTTCTGTATTTACATTCCGCTTCGTCTTTCCCTGCAACTAGGATGTCATCAATGAATACACATACCCCTGGAATACCTTTTAACACCTTGTCCATTATCCCTTGGAATATGGCAGGGGCACTCGAAATACCATATATCGAGCCTTCGCTGCTGAAATAATCCCAGATGTGTATTCACAGTAAGCAAGGATTGTGAGCTTGGGCTGACGGAAATTTGTTGGTACGCATTTGCCAGGTCTAGCTTAGTGAAACAGGTACACCCTGCCCATGTGGCTGATAAGTCTTCAAACGTTGGCAAGGGGTAATGTTCCGTCTGAACTACCCGGTTCAAGGTAACCTTAAAATCCCCACACAACCTAATCCCCCCATCTGGCTTGGGCACCGTTATCATGGGCGTTGCCCACTCACTATGTGAAACGGGTATTAGGATACCTTCTTTTTGTTGTCTTTGAAGCTCGGCTTCTACTTTTTCCCTTATGGCAAATGGCACCGAGTATGGTTTACAAAATATGGGCTGGGCATTTTCTTTCAACACAATAGTGGCTTGATACCCCTTCACCTCCCCCACGTCTTTTGCAAACACCTCGGGAAACTTAAGTTTAAACTCGTCACTCCCCGTCCTAGGCTTGCCGTTTATAACCCGCCTTTTGCTACCTGGTTCACACGTTTGGTACTTACTTGTCCTTGGTCCACCAGGGACTTCCAGTCAAGTCTAATTATTCCTAACCAATCTCGCCCAACAAAATTGAAGCACGCGTCGCATGACAAAACTAGAGGGTTAGTACCAAAACATTTCCTACCAGGGGATAAAGTTCTGGTTAAATGTGTGAGGGGGGAAAGAGAGTCGTGGAACATGGGGGTTGTAGTAAAGGTGGTCAGCCCAGTAACCTTCCTTCTGCACACGTTTTAAAAAAACGTCGCCTTTCGGCAATTATGAATCTTTGAGGTATGTAGTGCGTTTTTAAAGCCAACACTATATCGTTGTATGGCCTAGACCCAGGCAAAATTGGTGACATCAAGTTCTTTACAACTGCATATGCCTTGTCCCCCATCAATGATATCAAGGCGGGCGTTCTGTCTTCTTCTTTTACCAAATTTGCTTTAAAATACTGCTCCATTCTCTCTATATAATTCTCAAAATCGTGTACTTCCGGATCAAACGTATCCATATGTCCTACTCGCGACATTTTACGTAGCCTATATAGGCCTTAGGCCTATGCTTTGACTAGGCCTAATGACGCCTGCCCCACCCCTAGGTCATGCAAGGTCATGCACGTAGGCCTACGCCGTACGTTCTTCCCCCTAATTCAGTCCATAAATTAACACGACTTACTTGCAGCGCTATCGTTCGTGTTCGTCGCCATTTGTAGTAGATTAGGACATGGGTAAATGACAGTAGGCCTGTACAAGTATTGTATAAGTTGCTTTACTGGACAATGTTACAATGTGGTCCGTCATGACCCGGCCCTGACACTTGTCTGTCGGTCTCAGCATGCCGCACGGCATGCTGGGAGCCCGACATCGTCCACTGCCTTCTACTACAATACGGAACAGTTCCGTGTCCGTTCCGTTCGTCTTTGAATTCGCGCCAAACCGGCGTAGTTCAGTCAATCTCACACAGATAGCAGCACTATATGGAGGCTGACTCTTTTACTGACGTGGTTGAGTTTTTTCCCCGATAAATTCTCGAACACGGCCATTTCACAGATGACTACAAATAATATGAAGGCATACAAATTGTCAAGGCGGTAGACAGAAATAGGCTTCTCAGCTGTTGTTAACTTCGTAAAACTGACGTAAAGCTCCTGAATGTTACGAGATGGCGAATCTGAAGGCGATTGTGCTGAATTTCCAATGAGCGTGATATAGGCCCTAGGAACTCTACTAGTTTGACGGAATTGCAATTTTTTGTTTTTTTACTTTATTTTCTTTGCCAAATCACTGATATTTCAAAGTATATTAAAAATAAATGCGCGGAAACCAATTAAAAATAATTTTCAGCTTCTGTTTTATAAACAAAAGTAAGTTATAAGTAGCGCGGAGCGACGCGGCCTAGGCCTACCGTGCTGAGATGTACTCACTGCAAGTTACCTTACAAGAACACAAAAAAATCCAAAATAGAATCATCACGTTTTTACTGTTATAATAAAAAAAAACTTCAAAACCTTTAACGTCGCTATTTTAAACGAAAATCCTTTTGTGGTGAAAGTCCTTTATATTTAAAATAGCGACGTTAAAGGTTTTGTAGGTGGAGTATTTTAGCGAAAATGGTTGGTACGCCTAGTAAGTAAAATCAAGACGTAAATACCAAACATGGCGGATCAATGACAGTGAAATGAGCGAGTGTTTGTGTTAAATATGTGTTATTCTATTTAATTGGTATATTTTCAGAGTGATTAGTATAAATAAATCGTTAATAATGAGGTCTTCTTCATTTGTTTCTATTTTGAAGTTGTTTTTTTATTCTTTTTCTTTGGAAAAAACTGTGTTGAAAAGTCGGACGAGTGTTGTGTAGGGCTCAGGGGTAGGGATTGCGTGTGTTATTCAATCAAACTAAAAGTGATTAAATAAGTCCAGAAACTACTTTCCGCGCCCAAAAACCAAGTAAACACATAATAATATTCAATTAGAAAAAGGAAAATCATAAATTTAATGTAAAATAACATTCCCGTCAAATTAAGATTATACCTAGGCCCTATTGTGAGATTCAGGAAGTGTTGTTGATTAGCTTGCAAATGGTGCAAGCGATAATAATGATGTGGATGAATACTAGAGTGCTTCTTACCAAGATAAAATAAGACGATGACACAAGTAGTGTTAGGCTTAGGGCTGGCGGGCCTATGAACTAAAAACAATAGGCCTAGGCCTTCAATTTTGTGCATTCATGCGATTTCGGCCCGTAGGCAGGGTGCGGCCGGGTGCCTTCCCCCGTAATACGAATTTAACTGGATCCGTACGGGAAAAATAAGCAAAATCAACTGGTGGCTCAATGGGTTAAAAAAGGAAAAAAAACATAAAAATTTGATTTTTATGAGAAATAGGCCTAGTTTTTCGATTGCACTCAAATTTCAAACGAATATCTTAATTCATAAAATTAAGGTTTTGTTAAAAAATCATTAAAATCGGATAAAGCATAGGTGTTATAAGTAGAAGAAATTTTAAAAAAATTGAAAAAATCGTAAAATTGCTATTTCCATGAGAAATAATTTTTCGATTGCGCTAAAAAACGTGGCAGTTCTAGGCTAAGTTCAGAGATTTCAAAGGACTCCATAAAATTTCATCGCAATTGGAGTATCGGTTTAGCCGGAATCGTGTTAACAGACACACAAAAATACAACAAAAAAAAAACATTCCGGATTTTTTTCTCCTGTGTAGTGAAATGGAATCTTTGCTACGCTCATCCAATTAAATTAAATTAAATAAAAAATTACTTAAATTTTAAAATTAAAAATTAATCGTAGGGTGAGGTGGGGTAAATATGAGACAAAATCGCATAATTTGAACTCTAGGAGGCACAATATTGAGGACAAAGTTAGGGCTCCTACTTTAGGTGGTAATGTACACCTTTATCAATTCAATTTCAGTGGGCAAACACTCAAACATGATCACTGATCAGCATATCAAACTGTGCTTGTCACAGAGTGTCTCATAATTTACCTCAGAAACGGGGAAATATGAGACACCCATAGGGAAAAAATGAGACACAGACTTCCAGCACATATATTTCCCATAGGAAATGAAGGTGTGGTGTTATGAGGCAAAAAATGAGACAGGGGGGTCCAAATATGATACACTGCCATTAGTTTCAACCAGGTTTTTATTATACTTTTTCAATAAAAAAATAGTGAACATTCACAAAGAAAAGTGAGAATAAACAACATCACTTTTTGAATACTGATAACATCTTCCAACACTAACTATTTAAGTATAACTTCGATACAGAATTTCTGTGCATCTGGCAGCAGTAAGTTGCCGCAAAAGAAATAAAGCTATAGGCAGAACATTAAAAGTTATAGGCTAGGGGGCCTATCTCTTCAAACAGTGTACTATTTAAATCAAATTCTGCTTGTAGGCCTACGTGGACTACGGCCTACATGGCAAAACAAAATTGAAAAATATCAGTCTTACACATAAGTAAAGTGGATTCTGTTAATAAGCAAAGGCATATGGCTTTTCATAAACATCTACTTCATCCTTAAATTGGTATTTAATTCTCGCTCCACTTAACTCCACTTTGGGTGTGGACAATTTCTTTATTATATCGTAGTGATTTGTTTGAATTCTATAGTTTGTAGCTGTATAATTTTCTTCAGCTCAAAATATTTTTCTGTCACTCACCATACGAAATGCCATAACAGAGGCTTTGTTATCATTCATAATTTCTTGCACTACACACAGATAGCAGTAAATAGTCTTTTTAGATGCAAAACGGACTAGAATAGTCATCCACTGCCAGCATAATTTCTGTGTTAACCGGTGGTGTAGTCTGCGAGTTTTCTTCTTCCTCGTCAATCATTTCAACTTCCTGAGAGTTTTGTTTTTCCTTGTCAGTCAGTTTAACTTTGAAATCATCCAAACTATCTCCACTTGGAACCCAAGAAGGGTCGTCATCAGTTTCATCAATATCAACCAATACATTTTTCTTTTATGGCTTCTTTGATTGACCTTTTTCACTTTTAGGAGGTGGTTTAGCAACTATTTTCTTTACTTTTGTCTTTTTAGCATTCCTTTCTTCTATTGAAATTAGGAATTCTTCAGTCGTTACTACTTTTGCGTTCATATCAATTTTCCTAACTTGGTTTTTGCTGTGCTGGTGTACGACCAATCTTTTTAAGCAAAAGTCTTCAAAAGACGTAGGCGTCGTCACTGCTAGGTCTAATTGAACTCCCGAAGTACTGGAAATGGGATATTCAAGGGTATGCCTACTTATTTCAGATTGGAGATCTTGAGTAGGCCTAGGCCTAACAGAGCTAGTGGTGTCCTCACTACTAGGAATCTCTTGTTGCAGGTCTTCATCATTAGGCATATTTTCTTCAACATTGTTCTCAACCAGAGTTTAACGATTTTCTTTAGGCCTAAAGACCTTAGCCCTATATTTTTCTAACAATGTAGGATTCAGACGATATGAAGACTAATCAGTGTATCAAACTGTGCATTTGCACAGCCTACAATATATTATAAAATTTCAATTTAAAGTATAGCCAACAGTCTCACTTTTCCCCATCAAGGTGTCTCATGTTTTCCCTTTATGGTGTCTCATTTTTCCCCCCTATACATTTTGGGGTGCACAGTCTTCCGGTTTCTACCTAAATTTTTGTGGTCTAGATACAATGTTTCATTAAAAATGTCTACATGCACCTATATTTACGTCATTAGTAACAACTATTAATTTTCTGAATTTTATCAAAAGTTTCACAAAGTATAAAAAAAGATTTTTGTTATACCATTACAGGGAAAAGTGAAAATAATTTTAAGAAAAAAAGCAAGTACCATTACACCACATATATGAATACATAGACTCTGCACATAGTTTTCATGTTAATGCAACATAGGCCCTATATGTTTAAATGAATGATTTAACATATAATTTACCAATGTCTAATTTTTAGCCCACTTTTTGACATGCCTCATTTTTACCCCACGTCACCCTAATTTTAAAAAAGAAAAAAATCGTAAAATTGCAATTTTCATTTAAAATAATTATTCGATTGCGCTCAAATTTAACACGAATATTATAATTCATAAAACTAGGAAAACGCTTAAGTCCCGCCGCATTGATGGATGAGCTTTTTTTAAGTTTTTAGTTTGCGTGGGATATCTTTACTTTTGCAAGTGCTTTGTTTTTCTGCCGACGCATTGTAGGTGATTGTTGTCAAGTTTCTATTGTTTCTTGTTAATTTGTTATTATTTAACGTAAAAATCTTACATTAAAAACTATATTTCTATGGATTCTGGCTAACTTTTTCAACTTTTTCTTTCAAAAGGTACTACATCACCATAACCTTAATGTCCATGTTACGTATAGGCCTAATATGAACGTTGTAGCCCCACCCGTTTGGTCAGAATTGGCCCAAATGGCACGAAAATATCGCACAAAATGTCAAAAAACTTATATTAAAAGCTTTATTTCTATAGATTCTAGCTAACTTTTTCAACTTTTTCTTTCAGAAAGCAATAGGCCTAGGCCTACATCACCATTACCTTAATGTCCATGTGAAATATGAACGTTGTAGCCCCACCTGTTTGGTCAGAATCGGTCCAAATGTCACGAAAATATCGCACTAAAAATCGAAAAAAATCGTAAAAGTACGATATTCATGAGAAATATTTCTTCGATTGTACCCAAAAACGTGGCAAGTCTAAGTTCAGAGAAAATGAAGGCCGTGTCAAATTTTCATCAAGATCGCATTATACCGTTTGCCCGGTAGAGAGCGAACAAACAGACGGAAAAAAAAAGAAAAAAAACACCCGAGCTAAATTTTTTGGGGGGTCGGTGAAATTGAAATCTTCGCTTCGCTCATCCAATTAAGGTTCAGTGAAAAAATTATTACAATAGGATAAAGCATGTAGGCCTAGGCTAGGTGTTTAAGTCAAAGAACTGTTTTAAAAAAGAAAAAACCCGTAAAATTTTGATATTCATGAGAAATAATTTTCCGATTGCTCTATAAAACGTGGCAGTTCTAAGTTCAGAGATTTCGAAGGCCTCCAGAAAATTTCATCGCAATTGGAGTATCGGTTTAGCCGGAATCGTGTTAACAGACACACAAAAATACAAAAAAAAAGATAAAAAGATTCCGGATTTTTTTCTCCAGTGTAGTAAAATGGAATCTTCGCTTCGCTCACTACGCTCATCCAAACAACAAATTGTAAAAATAGTGGCCTTATATTGGCTGTTTAACATTTTATAAAAAATAGTGGGCATTTAGTGGCCTAGCTGAAAATAGTGGCAAAATAGTGGAAAATAGTGGCCTGTGGACACCCTGCACGTAGGCCTACCTGGTGGAGATTCCGGGCAAACCAGCTTGGCATTGTCTTAGCCTAGGCCTAGGCCTAGAGGGCAACCTAGGAGCTATCCGAATAGTGACAAAACGCGTTCATTCCCTGGTCTTATTCTCGTTTTACGTCATCGTTACGCGTCATGATATCCGTGACGTAGCTAGTAGCATCCGAATAGTTGAGCGCACGATCGAGACTCGCCGAAATCTGGGAATGAGAACAAGAATCGGAAAAGGACACCTGATCTCGTTCTTAGTACTAGAACATGGCGGCTGTTTACGATACGTCCGATAAATTGCATAAATAAATAAAAGATATAATGCATGAAGCAATCTAGTAACAAGACCAGGAATCAGACCAAGAATAAGAACAAGACCAAGTAATGAGACCAAGAACGGCGAATAACACTATTCGGTTAGGTCCCTAGGCTAGGCCTTCACCTCATAGTTACATGGGCGAGACCAGTCTTCACTCTGTACAATAGCTTTGTGTACCTAGGTCCTCGAGCTGGATGTTTGGAAAGCCACTAGGCCTAGGCTTTATGTCCAGGCTGGGCCAAAGGATTAGACACACTGTCACAGGGAAAGCTGTGAGGGGAGCGTAGGGCCTAGGCCTAATAAATTCGGAGTGGATATTGTTCATGTTCATGTTCTTTATTATAGCCATAGATTAATACATGGAAACAAATATTAAATTAGACTGCGTTTTGTGGAGAACAAAACCATACGTAATGGGCAAAACTACACATACTACATTCTATACTACAAACGATACATAATAAAGCCTAATATTGAAAAATAAATAATATACCTTATAATAATAATTAATTAATTATAATACAAAATTACACATTTTAAATACAATAAAAACAGTCCTACTATCTTTATACATTGTTTGTTCATTAATAAATTTGGAAAATATTATGATGAAGATTCAGAATTTGATATTTTGTTCTATTTGATATTATCAATTAAATAATCATTTAAAGAATAATAAGCCTTTTCTAATAAGAAATTTTTTACTTTAAGTTTGAAATTATCAATAGATGTAATTATTTTTATTTCTTTTGGTAGTTTATTAAATAACTTAATTTTCATATAGTTAGAATTAAGTTGGCCTAGTTTACTACTGTGTTGTTGTACATGAAGGTCATTATACGGTATGCCGTAAGAATATCCTCTGCCTAATAAATTACTAGTACCATGAATAGAACTTGGAGTGTCCAGATGTCTAGGCTAGGCTAGGCCTACGGACGGCACGAGTCCAGGAGGTTAGGTTGCCCACTCTATGCCCAAGATCCGTAGAGTTTGAGCTAGACTTACCTGGTGAGAAGCTTGCCCAATTGCGTTCGCACGCGCTGACTATCAATTTAATACGAAAAATAAGTCATTTAGATGTCTCAATGTTTAAATTACTAAAAGCGAGCAGGGCAAACAAGAAACAAAGACAAAAATGCTACGCCTACGCCAGCCGCCAAAGCATATAAAGCGCAGTTTGTACATCTTCTAAAATACAGAACCCACAGCCACCTAAATCTCTTAGGAATATCAGAGTCGATAAAGAAGTTTCCCCTTTGGGGCAAGGTCTGCTGGATCTCCGCCTAGCGGAGGATCGTCTAACTCTCTAGGTTAGGTCGTCGCAGCAGCGAATTAGAAGCCATTCTGGGCCTAACTTTTTGTAACGCGTTATGGCCGACCATGTGTTATTCTTGACATGCTCTTTTAAAATTGTCTTTTTATAAGTATTAAATACGAAATATGCCGGGTGTGCAGCAATTAATTGTACAGGACAATCTGATGAAGAATTTAGACTTATCGATCCACTGTTTCATCAAGAAGACGGGCGAAATGGCTCCAGTTTAAAAGACGGGACAACTGGACTGTCAACTTCTGATTTCAAGACTGAGGTTAGTTTTCTTTTAAAATACTTTGGCCTTACCCACCTAGGACCAGTTATTATTGTCTAGGCTATTGACCAGGCTTATTTAAATGTTTAGGTTTTGCTCCCATGCCAATTGAAGGGCTAGGCCTAGGGCCTAGCCTAGGTCCCAACCTTAAGTATTTTGAGGTTACGTCGTAAGCCTAGGCCTTTGTGTAGGGGCCTAGGCCTATCCAATTATTCAATGCCTAGCCTAGGCCCTAGGGATTGGATACACAAAGGCCTAGGCTAGGTCTAGGCCCTACGCCAACCCAAAGCTAGGACTGATCTTAGTACACGCAAATGGGGCCTAGACCCAGGCGACGTAATTTTGTAATAGCTAGGCCTTATTTGATTTACAAAACAGTCCTAGGCCTAGCCCTATGCCTAGGGGCCCTAGGCCTAGCCCTATGCCTAGGGGCCCTAGGCCTAGGCCTAGGCTTAGTCCCCCTAGGCATAGGGCTAGGCCTAGGCTTAGGCTTGGCCCTACATAGATAGACTACTACTACTACTATACTAGAATACTAGATCTGCATATGATATGCCTTAAGTTAGGCTGTATAGGCCTAGGCTTATATTTTTTTGTCCGATTGTAGGCTGTAGGCCTAGGCCTAGGCCTAGCTGAATGTCACACTAAGGTACACCTTAAGACGGAGTGTAGACGATATGTTGGACATAAAAATTTGCTGTGTACATAAATCGTTCGTTGGGAGAGGCCAATCGCCTTTTCCATTTTTGCGAAACTCCATTTCGGTTAAAATTCCTTTGTAGGTACTATTTGAAATAGAAACGTTAGGCCTTTGGTTTTGTGGTGTTGTTTTTTCACATCTAATGGTGTATTTTTGAGTATTTCTGTGACAGAAATGAATGATGATTTTATTTTGGACCCCCCCCCCCCCCCCCTAACCGTGCCGCCAACCGAATAAGTTCTGTGTTATGTGTACCGTACATGGTATCGCTGATAAGGCTAACCGCTATGCTAACCGACTGTCAAATGATGCTTGTATATCTAGGCTTGTAAGATTTCATTTCATTTATTTTTTTCAGATAGGCCTGCAGCCTGGAGATTCTGAGACGTCCAACCTTCACACCCTGACCACAACTATTTCAAGATGAAGAAAACAGATACGCCTACAAAATGTCCAGGTTTGTACAGTTCTACGCTTTAGCACTAGGTGATCAATGATGCTTTATTAGCTCATGGGTCAACTTTCCATGTTACTGGGTAGTATAATAGGCCACGGATATTCCTCTGTCTGAGCTCGGCACTCATCAGGTCACTGTAATGCGAGCCCTGATGCATGTTTCAGCAATATGAGCTAAACGGTAGTGGGTTGAATTTGTCCAGCACAAGTTACAAAACTTTGTTATAAGTTGCGCACAAAAAATATTGCTTGCCTTCCACCTTGCTATAGTAGGGGTGGTACATGTAAACGTTAACCGATTTTCCCCTATTTATTGAAGGGTGCATCCCGCTGAACTGGATTTGCTCAAGAACCAAATCGTTGTTCATAGGCCTATATATGCATGAGCGGCAAAGTGGTCTTAAATTATGAAAAAGTAAATGCTCCTGTAGGCCCTACACTTACATTTTTAAATATAGCAATAGCAATAGCGATAGCACAATTATAATGCACTACATAATTATTATGTCATTTCATGTCACGAGTTGACACTGGTTTCTAGGTGTAGGGCCTATTGTCCACTTGTTTAATTAATGTGCAGGTACTGGTAGGCTCTAGGCCCTAACAGCAAGAGTTACCTAAAATATGATATGGCCTAATCTTTCATGTTTTACCTTCTGTTATAGGTTCTCTCTCCAGATTGTGAATGTGAGGCCAGGCCTCCCAACTCTGGCGCAGTGAGCTTCTCCAACAGGATCGTTACACCTGCAACGCGCCCCAGGTGCTAAACTTGCCCTATGCAGCCACCTATCAAGACGTCCACCACTGAAGCCACAGGCGTCACCCACCGCATCCTCCATCATCACAACTACACTGCCTTGCTTCCAACGTGGTCTACCAACTTAATGCCCTCAGTGTCCGGCAGAAAGGCCTCACCTCAAACGAACTGAGAACCGCATGACAGCTAGCCCCCCCCCCCCCCCCCCCCATCAAAGTGTTAAACCTGTGGCCCAGCATACTGTTGAACATTTACCTGTCTTTTAAAGAGTTTCATTACCATAATCATCAAGGCGCTTCCCGATGACTACAAGCAGTTGCAACTCAGAAACTGGGAACTGTCACCTCATACCACCAGGTCCCGCCAGCTTCCTAACCTGACCAACACACAGCAAGCGTGCCCTCTGCGTAACTCTGGATGTGCCGCAAATGTTGATCCTTACTTTTTTGTGTCAGAAAATGAATATTTCTACTTAAATTTTGTTCCAACAGTACAGTAAAGCAGCAGGTAAAAAAAACATGAAATATGGGTAATAAATTGCAAAAAGTTTATAAAATTTGAGTGAAATTTGAACATGCGACCCTCAGCCACTACTCCAAAGTGAGCGATAAATATTGCGAATTTTGACCACTACGCCCCTATATAAGTTGCAGGTTGCACATAGGCCTACGTTAGTTAATAAAAGATTGTTGTTAATGTTTTCCTTATCTAGAAATTCTCTTTTAGTGCTAGAATAATTTATTTGTGTCATTTGGGACTGGTATTTGCTTGCACTTTTTATCATCTGGACAAACATCGCCAGAGACAATTTGCGCCACTTTAGGATATTGTTCAGGAAGGATATGCTAATGTCTATCTGACAACATTTCCACATTTCACATTCATGTTTCCTACATAGGCCTAAGTTTGGCAAAGTAGGCCTACTATCAAGCAAGACATTCTCTCTATATGGCACATGTATTGCCAGTTCATTAAAAAAATGGGTAATATGACAATTTACTCTGATGGACAACCACACTATCCTTCCTAAACAACCATCTAAAATTTTACAATCTTTAGGGTGAAAATATTGGTTCAAAAGTATTCCAGAATAAACCTTCGCA
The DNA here is from genome assembly GCA_024449915.1 of Sweltsa coloradensis. Classification (NCBI taxonomy): domain Eukaryota; kingdom Metazoa; phylum Arthropoda; class Insecta; order Plecoptera; family Chloroperlidae; genus Sweltsa; species Sweltsa coloradensis. Next base: position 34,079 of record JAMZAV010005004.1, read on the forward strand.
TTCCGCATTGAAGCTTGATTTGACAGTGCATTCAATCAGCCTTATTGGGTCATTATGTTAAAATTTTAGCATTTATCTACGAAATACTATTAGGACGTTTTACGTACTTTTTTAGCACAAAAAATCCTGTTAGTACTTGAATAAGATTAAGGGCCCTGTAAAATTGCCATCACCATCTCATAATGTTAGGTGTAGTGTAGGCATGGCATAGGCCTACTGTAAAATCAATATTTTTTAAATTTGCAATCTGATAATAGTCCAGTCACAGACATCAATCATCCACATAATCACAAAAATAATTATGTAGGCCTACAATTAAAATAAATTATGTTGAAATGCATGTTATTGATTCACTGATTTAGCCTGATGATTTTTGCAATGTATTTTGAGTATTTTCAAAATACAGATGTATTTTTGTATTTCAAATACAAACTTGTCAATGTATTTTCATTTTGTATCTTGTATTTGAAAATACTGAGTTTTGAAGTATTTTGTATTTCAAATACAATTTTGTTAAATATATCTCTGGTTATACCTGTATTATGTATGTCAAAGAGAATAAAGACTTAGCCCCTATCTACGTAAAATTATTAATTGTATAAATATTTGTATATAGTACCTAGTCTAGGCCTACATTTCTGTAGGCCTATCCTTTGTTTAGGCCAAGAGTTTAACTTCTCATAGCTAGGCTTAACCATTTGAAGGCATGCTATTCTTGTTATGTATTCATTAGCCAGCGGTTTAGCCGGTTCCCACACAAATACCGAAGTTAAGCAACGTTTGGGTGTGGTCACAGGGAGAGTGGGGTGAATGCTCTGCCCTGAAACTCGCGTATTCCACTGGCTAGAGCAGATGGGGGGTTTGAGAGCTAGTGTAACAGCTTTGTTCTCCTCGACGTCTGCTCGGCGGTCCAGGTTAGTGGAAGAACCTATATGACTGTCAAGGTTACACCATCCTTCGGATGGGACGTAAAGATGTTTGTCCCCTTTGTACTTGTCGAAAGGAGTAGGCTACGTGCCGGTACCGTGTTTACACTCTACCTTTATATTCATACTTCATCCTCATCTATCACCACTCATCGGCACTAGGGCCTATCAAATCAATTGTTATATGTATTATATTAATAAAGGTCCTGTCAATTTGCAGTTGCAGGATACAAACCACTAACCACATCCATTGTCAATAATCTATTCAGTTTTTGTAGTAGGCCTACTGTATTATCATTGGTATTAATATTATGCAGCAATAAAGTAGGCTTATCCCAATCCTGCACCACACCATCCTTTTTTATGTTGGCTACGTTGGCTGAACCATATTTTATTGGATCTCTGGATATCATAACTCTGCCTACATACTCTTTTAAGTGAAGAGGAAATTTTTGCCAAAAAGAAGGGGGGAAGACAGTATTTGGCCTATTATTCATAATCATAAAAGTCCTGTCACTTAAATAAGATTATCAGACAAATATAGTGAGCCTTACTTATTAAGTAAGCCTGTTGAGTAACTTAATTGTTAATTTAAAAAAAAATGCTAAGTTAAGATAAAAATGTTAAGTAGCCTACTTGCCACCATGTATAATACATATTTGCAAGGTATAAATAAATAAAAAAATAAAAAATGTAGAGCCTTATAATAAATAAATACAATTAAAACCTTACTTCCAAGTCTACTCCTTATTAAACACTATTATTATCACATTGTGTGCTTTGGGTACAAGGCATGTTGGTAATAAATTATCAGAAACGGGATTTTAGAAATAAAATTTAAAATCATAAGAAAAATTGCTCATGGATATACACATCACACTATAACATAGGGATTTGAAATTATTTATTTTGTTAATTACTTTACAACAAATTACTAGCTTCATTATTATTGTGTTGTCAATTTTTCTTATCTCGAATTTCACGCGATTCTTTTTGGCCTCTATATCGTATTTTGTGATCAAGTTTTAGGGCGCGCTATAAGTAGATGTTCACTTTGCTTTTTAAAATTCCCTCTATTTCTCGTGTATAGGCCCAAAATGGCCGCTATAAACATTGTGGAACGGGTTGCGACGACGACCTAACCTAGTGGCCACACGAGCGAGTTAGACGAGCCTCCGCCAGGTGGCGGAGATGTAGTAGACCTTGCGTTGGGGAGGTCCAAGGTCCTCTAATATGACACCAGGCCGACTTGGCTAACCTTTCCCCTCTCTGTCTAGCGTGGCGCGCGCACCATGCTAACCCGTCTCAGTATGCGCGCGCATCACATAATGTCTGCCGCTCAGTTCAAAGAAATAGTTAACCTTATTGACTGAGGAAATAAAATAAAAAAAACCTTCAAAACCTTAACGTTTCTAATTAAACTAGGAAAACGCTAAAGTCCGCCGCGTTGATGGATGAGCTTTTTAAAGTTTAAAGTTTGCTTGGGATATCTTTACTTTTGCAAGTGCTTTGTTTTGCTGCCTACGCATTGTAGGTGAATGTTGTCAAGTTTCTTTTGTTTCTTGTCAATTGGTATTATTTACCGTAAAAAAACTTATATTAAAAGCTTTATTTCTATGGATTCTGGCTAACTTTTTCAACTTTTTCTTTCAAAAGGTACTACATCACCATAACCTTAATGTCCACGTATAATATGAACGTTGTTGCCCCACCCGTTTGGTCAGAATTGGCCCAAATGGCACGAAAATATCGCACAAAAAATCAAAAAACTTATATTAAAAGCTTTATTTCTATGGATTCTGGCTAACTTTTTCAATTTTTTTTTCAAAGGTACTACATCACCATAACCTTAATGTCCATGTATAATATGAACGTTGTAGCCCCACCCGTTTGGTCAGAATTGGCCCAAATGTCACGAAAATATCGCACTAAAAATCGAAAAAAATCGTAAAAGTACGATATTCATGAGAAATATTTCTTCGATTGTACCCAAAAACAATACACCTCTAAGTTCAGAGATTTCGAAGGTCCTGTCAAATTTTCATCAAGATCGGATAAGCCGTTTGTCTGGTAGAGAGATAACAAACAGACAAAAAAACAAACAAAAAACAAAAAAACAAAAAAAAAAAACAAAAAAAAAACACCCGAGCTAAATTTTTTGGGGGGTCAGTGAAATTGAAGTCTTCGCTTCGCTCATCCAAATATAAATTACTTTTACCCGGAAAGGAGTTCTATTAACTATTATTAAAAAATAAACAAAAAATACCTTCAAAACCTTTAACGTTACTATTTAAAATATAAATTGCTTTTACCTGGAAAAGAGTTCTATTAACTATTATTAAAAAATAAACAAAAAATACCTCCAAAACCTTTAACGTTCTATTAAAAAAAAAAAAAAAAACATTGTTGGGGGTTTGAACCAGCGCAGAGCGAACCCTACCTTAGCAATCCCATCTGTTACCACCCTGCTACGGCGCACTGTGTACGTTGTCCGCCTATAAACGTATATAGTGGCATCGCAAGCGAGCCGTGAGCGCGCGGTGGTGGGGGAAGGTTAGCAAAGTCGGCCTTTAGATTCAACCAAGGTCTACTACATCTCCGCCACCTGGCGGAGGCTCGTCTAACTCGCTCGTGTGGCCACGAAGTTAGGTCGTCGCAACCCGTTCCACAATGTATAGCAGCCATTACGGCGTTGGGTGACTAGTGTTCTCAGAGTAATAGCTTTTACCGGCTTCAGCCTGCTCACTTGTAGGCTACCTACACGTTAGAGCGCGCTAGTTGTGACACTGATAGTCGCCCAACCTAGCAGTCAAGAAGGAAGTTAATTGGTTGCCGGTCACTTCTGCTCAGTCAACAATTCGATCCTAGCGCTTGTAGCGCATGCTAGTGTGACTACTTCAACACTAATGACGCGCAAATTTTGAATTTGTATTTGAAATCAGATAACTTGCTGTTTTGAAAGTAAGATGCTTCTTTGCTCAAAATCCAAGGTTGGTAAAAATTATTGTTGCGATGTATTTGCTGCGCATTTATCACGTTATTATTATACAATGTATTTTTTTTTACAGGTTGATAGTTAGGCCTATATGAAACAATATTAAATTGTTACTACTGAGCCTTCCTTGGGCAATTATTTTATTTGATATGATGTTGGGTGAGAGCATCAACATACAAAAACAACACAATAGTATTTAAACATCATCCCGTATTTATGTGTTTTGGGGTTGTAAGTTATTTATGTGTTATTAAAACAAATTGCTGGGGACATTTCGCCGCGCGAATATATTTGGTTGCCTTATTAAATAATAAATGTCCTAATTAATTAATTAATTAAAAATATGATATCTGGGTCTCGAAAGCCTAAAATTAGAAATTTATATCAAGTTATTATTTAGGTACAGACACAGGATGGTAAATAACTGTAAAATAAATGTTAAATGAGTTCCCGAGATTATTTTGGCATTAAATATTCGTTCCTAGCCAAAATACTGCAGTGTTGTTGTAACAACTGTAAGATACAATTTGTATTTGTTTTACGATGATGGACTTGGCTGCGTCGAGTGAAATATAAATTAGAGTGAAATGTAAAAATTATCAATTTTTTTGCGAAATAACACTATATAGGCATAATCGTTAAAAAAAAGTACAAAGAGTCATTTCCCTTAGCTAGATGAAATTGTCGCTCTCCATTAGACACAATAAACGCATTTTATTTTTGACGTTTGCCCTCTTGTTTGTATGCAATTAAAAACATGGCGTCTATCTATCTTCTTTAGCATCCCGGGAATAGTGAAGATATAATAATGTAGCTTTAATATATTGTGTTGTGAATGTGATAGCAATTGGTTGTAAAAGATCCTGCTAGGTTGTAGACCCATGAGCCACCGTCAAGAAGAAAGTGGTATAGTTTCTAAACTAATCCCGGTTGGGGAACAGTTTTACGTAAATATGGACGCAACAACACATTTTCAACAACTCCAACTTCCAAGAAGATTTTCTTTGACTAAAACAGGCAATAAATACGTTGATAAACACGCAAGTAAGTAAATTGGTTGAATGTCAGCACTCATTATTTTATCTTTGTGGTGACGGAACAGTTAACAAAAGCCTTTCAAAACAATTGCTGAAGAATTCCTTGGAAATGCGCGTCGCTATCCGAATGGTCACTCTCCAGTCCCATGTTGCCATTCAAATAATACAACAGGCAACAGCGCATAACGTGATCGCTGTGAAAGAGGACGGAAAGCATCTCGTCGGTCGGAGGATCCCATATCAGTCTCAGATGGCTTCCCCGGATGGCCTTGTTTTGAGTTTACATGATGAGTGATTGCATCATTACGTCATCGTGACACTAGTCGGGGGGTGGGGGGGGGGAAGACGGGGGTGTGGAACATCGAAAGGTTTCATGTTAAGTTGATAATTTTCTTAGTACTTTTTTATTATTTCCGTACATTGTTGTTAAATTAATTGATTTGCCGGTCGTCGCTAAATTAACCCATGCCTGGGTTAACAGCCCCATCAGTACGTCAAACTCCCGACCGTAGATGGGGAAATTTTTTTGGAAGGGGAGATCCTCAAAGAGCATAGAATTTGTTAACCCAACGATGATGATGATGTATATGTATTTTGTAATCACCCAAAATAATGTATATAAAATGCTTAAAACCCGTAAATGATGTCCGACTTTTTCATTCATAGTGGATAAAAACTTACAAAAATCATACATTTGTAATAGCATTTGATTTTGATTTAAAAATGACTTCAAGAGTTAAGATTGTATTGGATAAACTTTTATTACTTTATGAATTAAATATTTTTATGACATCCTGGGTCTAATTTTATTCTCAATCTTCGGGCTTTTTGCTCCTCGGTATCTGAAATAGTATATATTTCAATTAGCTGACATACAAAAGAACTCCGCTCTCGAAGAGAACAATGTGTTCTACTCGCGAGAAAAACGCACTTAACAATGCGCCGCAAATGACCGCGAGATTTTTTTAAAACTCAGATTATATTTTTAACTATGTCTTGTGTCATTGAGACTATTTAGGGATGACGAAACTCGACTTTTACTACCCGGGTACCGTCCACATTACGGCGGACGCGGTTACAAAAAAAATTACAATCACAAATTACACAAGAAATCGTGTGAATGATACGTTCAAAAAGTGAAAAAGAGAAAAGTAAACAGAATAAGGGCTATTCTAAACCAGTAAATAAAAAAACTTATCAACAAAGCAACCTGATAGTAATAATCAATCAATTTCATCTTTGAATCATATTCTAAAAACAATCCCAAATTTGATTGACGTTCATGGTGATTTACCGACTTTTCCTCATTCATATCTTATTATTTCGTTTTTTTTCAAAAGAATATGCTAAAATTTGGGCAGTGTGAAACATTTGACATTTGTCAAGCATTTATTATATTTCACAGCCGGGTTTTATATGCATTCTGGCACATGTTATGATATCTGCCACCTATTTCTGAAATTTGACCAATCACAATAAAACCCCTTCAAGGTCATTTTACTTTTACTTTTCTTTTTTTATAGTAGACCAGAGTTTGACTATTGAAAAGAGGAAAGTTAATGTAAAAAATTAAAAACCCCTTCAAGAGCTAACGGGTTTTTGCTTATAACTGGACTAAAGCGGCTCTGTTTTGAGTTTGAAATAGGAAATAGTATTGGAAAAATACAATGGCTGTTCAAATTACATAGCAGAAAACATCAAAAGGAAAAATTAAAATAATAAAAACATTTAATTTCATGCTTTTATCATCAAAAAACAGTTGAAAATTGTTTCTCTTTTCACTTTTTGAACTTCCTAGTGAAAACGCCCGCTGAACCGAGGCCATCGTGAGGGTGAGGGGGGGTGAGGGTGGGGGGGGGGTCGTGGGGGTGAGAGCGGAGCGATATAGAGATGGCCCTTTGGGCTGAACCCCCCTCATCCCAGACGTGCTGTCCTATAGGGAACCTAAGTGGGCGTTGTTGGTTCTCTCCGGTCAGGTGGTATAGGCGTTTAAAACCCGTGCTAAATGTTTCGTAAGCGATAGCGCGAGAACCCGACCACAAACCGGAATAATATTCATACTGTAAAAAAACTTTTAAACTTTCCTCTTTGCGTGGATATACATAACTCTGCTCTATCACAAATATTAATGACATTTTTTTTGGGAGTCGAAGTGAACTTACATTTACACTGTTGCCAAACCTTCCAAATGCTCATGAAAAAGCACGAAAAAGCATTTTGTCCGTGGCATCAGCATAACATTTGGTACCCGACTTGCTTTGTGGCTACTGTGAGGTCACTGGGTTGTACTAGTTTATACATTACATAAAATATCCTTTAATGTGCCAACAAAATCTCGAATGAAAAGTACATTTAGCAACCATGGACAGGCGCGTGGTATGCGAGGATGCCACAGCTGCACACAACGTGGCGCGTCTCGCTTAGGTTGCCGCTCAGTCAGAGTAATTTGCGACAGCGCGCAAACATGGGTCCATTAAACTCATAATAGTTTGAATTTAGGAAGCGTCATCGAGCAAAGTAGAATGCCATCATCTTCTTCACAGAATTATGCATCTTGTGTTTTATTGGTTTAGTTTTCTTTGCGCGAGTCAAAGATACGGCGAGTTACTTTTTCGTACCATGTAATTCTTATGGGCGCTGAGACCAGAAGAACCAATTCCTTTCCCCGCCTTCAAAACTTAGGTTCCCTATAAACAATGACGTGCGGAGAAGTAGTATTTCATTATAAGGAACATTTACTGTTCCCTTTCCCTTGCATCTGCTTTATATCATGTCACAAGGTCACGAGCGTTGGCAAAAGTGGGGGTGGGGGGGGGGGGGGGGTGGGGGGGGGGCTGGGGCTAGAATGCTGGCAAAGCAGATAATATTTTAAAAGTGCGCTTTTGACTTCTAGCAGATTGAAAACATTAGAGAAATTTTGGTAATAATTATTTACGCGGTATAATTGTGGAAGATCGCACGACGGGTGAAAAGGGGGGCACAGGGTGGGGATTAACATAACGCATGATTGTGTAGACCCCATAATAGTTGTAATGGAGAGCGACAATTTCATCTAGCTAAGGGAAATGCCTTTTTGTACTTTTTTTTAACGATTATGGCTATATGGTGTTATTTCGCAAATAAAAAATAGAAATTTTACATTTCACTCTAATTTATATTTTACTCAAGCAGCCCAGTCCATCATCGTAAAAAAAAAATTTAAATTGTATCTTACAGTTACAACAACAACACAGCAGTCTTTGGGCTAGGAACGAATATTTAATGCCAAAATAATCTCGGGAACTCATTTAACATTTTTTTTACAGTTATTTACCATCCCGTGTCGTAACTAAATAATAACTGGTATAAATTCCTAATTTTAGGCTTTTGAGACCCGGATATTATCATATTTTAATTAATTAATTAATTGGGACATTTATTATTTAATTAGGTCTATCCTGAGGATAGTCCCCCATACTTTGGGCTGAAACGGAACACAACCCAAATATATTCGCGCGGCGAAATGTCCCCAGCAATTTATTTTAATAACAGATAAATAACTTACAACCCAAAAACACATAAATGCGGAATGATGTTTAAATACTATTGCGTTGCTTTTGTATGTTGATGCTCTCACCCAACATCATACCAAATAAATAATTGCCCAAGGAAGGGCTCAGTAGTAACAATGAAATTTTTTTTCATTTAGACCTAACTATCATCCTGTAAAAAAAAAAAAAAATACATATATAATAATAACGTGATAAATGCGCAGCAAATACATCGCAACAATAATTTTTACCTAGCTTGGATTTAAGCAAAGAAGCATTTTTAATTTCAAAACAGCAAGTTATTTGATTTCAAATACAAATTCAAAATTTGCGCGTCATTAGTGTTGAAGTAGCTACACAAGCCATGCGCTACAAGCGCTAGGATCGAATTGTTGACTGAGCAGAAGTGACCGGCAACCAAATTACCTCCCTAGTTGTCTGCTAGGTTGTGCAACTATCAGTGCTAACAACTAGCGCGCTCTAACGTGTAGGTAGCCGACAAGTGAGCAGGCTGAAGCCGGTAAAAGCTATTACCCTTTAGAACACTAGTCACCCAAACGATTACGGTGATTTGCACGAGAAAAAAGAGGGAATTTTAAAAATCAAAGTGAACATCTACTTAGCGCGCCCTAAAACTTGGGCAACAAAATGACGATGTAGATGCCAGAAAAGAATCGCGTGCATTCGAGATAATAAAATTTACAACACAATAAAAATGAAGCTAGTAATTTGTTGTAATGTAATTTAAAAATAATAATAAATAATAAATAATAATATAATTTTAAATACCCTACGTTTTTGTGAGTGTATATCCATGAGCAAAATTTTTTTTACGATTTTAAAAATTTATTTCTGAAAGCCTGTTTCTGATAATTTATTACCAAAATGCCTTGTGCCCAAAAGCAACACATGTGATAATACTAGGAAGCTTCGCAAACGCTTTTTTTAGGCGCGTTGTTGGATGAGCGTAAATGGGGCATTGAGCTGCCCTGTGTTATGCGGATTTTCTGTTGTTCTGTAAAAAAATCATTACTAGTCGATTTTTTTTTAAATTAAATTTAATTAAATAAAAATTAACATAAAATGGGTAAATTTTAATTTAATCGTAATTTAAAAAAAAAAAAAAAGACCGTAAAATTGCAATTTTCACAAGAAATAATTATTAATTATATTAATTATTAAAAATGTGAAATTGCGATTATCATGAGAAACAATTTTTCGATTCCGCACAAATTTCACACGAATACATCAATTCATAAAATTTAAGGGTTCTGTAAATAAATCATTACAACGGATAAAGCATGTAGGGTTAATTAGTAGAAGAAATTTTAAAAATCGAAAAAATTTGTTAAAATTGCGATTTTCATGAAAATATTTCCCATTTCGCTCAAAAAAGTGGCAGTTCTAAGTTCAGAGATTTCGAAGGCCCTTTAGAAAATTCCATCGCAATTGGAGTATCGGTTTAGCCCGGGAAACGTGCTGACAAACACACAAAAATACAAAAAAAAAACATCCGGATTTTTTTCTCCCAGGGAAGGAAAAGGAATCTTCGCTTCGCTCGCCACGCTCATCCAAATAGTGTCTACACATAATCATAAAAAACACTAGTAAATGACGGCATTTTTTAAGGTGGCGGGTGAAAAATACTATGTCGCCCAGGGAAAATCGTTTTAAAGGATAACGACGATTATGGTCAAAACGTAACCAATATATAAAGTTATAGTTGGTGAGCGTAGCGAGCGGACGAAGATTCCATTTCACTACACCGCAGAGAAAAAAAAACGGAATGTTTTTTCTCTTTTTTCTGTATTTTGTGTGTTTGTTTAAAACGATTTGGCTAAACAGTAAACCCCGAATTGCGATGAAATTTGTGGAGGCCTTCGAAATCTCTGAACTTAGAAAATGCCACGTTTTTCAGCGCAATCGAAAAATGATTTCTGTTGAAATCGCAATTTTACGATTTTTAAAATTTTTAAAATATTTCTTCGGACTTATAACACATACATGCCTTTACGATGGTAATGATTTTGCACAGAACCTTTATTCTATGAATTTTTTATTTGTGGGAAATTTTAGCGTAATCAAAAATTTTTTTCTTATGAAAAACGCAATTTACGTTTTTTCGTAAAAAAAATTACGCTCATCCAACAACGCGCCGAAAAAGCGTTTTCGAAGCTTCCTAGTGGCATTCACCCTTATTAAAAATCATGGTACTCAACCCGTTAACAACCTCCAGTTTTTAGGTAATTAACTCATTAGTATGCAAAGTGCGTGAAAAAGTACAACATTCCCGAGAAATGCTCGTTTTAAAGGAAAACGACTACATGTCCAAACATAACCACTATGACGTTATAGTGGCATTCATCCTGATTACTAACAGGCTATTGAAAGTCGTTGACAACCCTCATTTTTTTAACTAATCAACTCATTAGTATGCAAAGTGCGTGAAAAAATACTATACCCCGGGAAATGCTCGTTTTAAAGGAAAACGGCGACTTTTCCAAACATAAACACTATATGAGATTATAGTACCATTCATCCTGATTACTTACATGGTATGCAACCTCGTTGAACAACTCCAGTTTTTTAGGTAATTAACTCACTAGTATGCAAAGTGCGTGAAATAGTACTAGTTACTGCATTCCCGCTCTAGAATTAATCACCAAGATGCCTCTAATTCGCTGCTGCGACGACCTAACCTAGAGAGTTAGACGATCCTCCGCTAGGCGGAGATCGAGAGGACCTTGGGGAGGCCCTCCAACTCCTTTTACCATGGTTTAGGTGATTTCACTTGCGTATCCAGCAATGCTATTTTTGTGGTCGCTTAATGCACGCAGTTCAGACGGAATCCGCAGGATCGCGACGTGTCAGGTGGTAGACGAGAAAGTCGACAAAGAAGTTTTTCCGAACTTCTTTATCGACTCTAATACCTCGAGAGATGGCGGTGTGTATGCACTTTATTGAAGGCCGTGCATTCAGATCCGTAGCTTAGACCATCTATACCCTTCGGGTAGACGGATAGCGCGGCAATATTCGTGAAGCCGACCTGCGGACAGTTCTAAGAACGAGGTGGTGGCAAAACATCGCGCGCGCTGCGTTTGACTGTATGCAAAGATACAGTAAAGAGCTGTAAAACAATGTGGATTTCATTCCACGTGCAAATATTTTACTGAATTTATTTTTCGTAATGTAGGACACTATTTTACTTCAGATTATTATGTGGTTATTTTACCAAATATATATTCAAGTGAATATAGACCTGAGAAAGCAACATGGCCTGTCATGAACATAATATCGTTGGGTGGACTAGTGTCACTACTAGTCACCCAACGATAATATGCCTTATACTTCTGGTATATAATGGCTGTTGAAGGCGTTTTGGTTTTTATTATATAAATAAAATACAGTATAATGTATAAAGTGATTGTTGTGTTATCATTTTATAGCTCACTATAGTGCAAAATATCATTTCAGATTCATATGCATAATTATTGTTTTGAACTGTTTTTCACAAAAAATGTTATATTTGGATGGAAACATAGGCCTTTTTCCCTTAAAAAAGTGCAGGCCAATATTCGTTCTACTATTATTTATATGCCCTCACTACAGCCAAACAATAACAAAGTGATTTTTAGAATGGTGACATCTGATGTACCCCCTCCCCCCCCCCCCCCCCCCCCCCACCCTATTCCTCAACAAACAACCTCACTTGCATAATAGGCACCTTTATCAAAAATCAAAATATTAATTAATTTAACATTTTAAGTGTTACAAAATTCTGTTCTATATAATACTATCACTACTTATTCAGCCATTCCCCATGAACCCTATTTGCAAAGGGTTCCATAATAATTATGTCATCTTGGGTTTTTGATAGTTTTTTTTTTTTTTTTAATAGAGCACAATAGGTTACAAAACTAAAATAACACTGTTTTCAAATTATATTATTATTTTACCATGAAAACAAGATGTTTTAAAAGCTTTTATCTGAAATTTGAGAAAATTTTAGTTTTGGAGAATTCCGCTTCAACTGCTTATTTTTTGTTTCACATAGACTATACTATTACTACAACATTACCAATCTACAATGTGCATTTAGAAACTTGCACGAATAATATACACTCTTAACACGCAAAAATATGCGTTCCGAAATTACACCTTCTCTGGTAATAAGCATATTTTTACCAAACCACCATGCTAAATTTCGTAATGATTTACAGAGACAACGTAGCTGAGTATACCTACGTCAATGACGGCCATTTTATACCAAAATCCTCTAAGGTCACGGGGCTCAAAGGTCGTCCCCTTGTTATTTTTTATGTGAGATTTACCGGACGTCTAGATCGAAAATTAACGTAAGGAAAATTTACTGGTAACGGTGGACCAACATTTGTTCTGTTTAAATTCATAACTAGTTAGTCAAAATGAAATATATTTTTTGAGTTTGGTGGGTGAAGGGTGAATACCCCTTTAGAAAAAACATTTCCTTCCCGTAAATAAAAATAATATATAGTAGGCTATAGAAGATGATGATGATGATGATGAAGATGTTGAAATCTGGCATATTTCCGCCAATAAAATAAATAAATAAAATAAAAAAATAAACAAAAAAAAATAAAATAAATTTCTATCGGAATATGGTTAAAATAAATTAAAATCTTCTTTGATGTGTTGTCCCATGGAATAAATATGCATAATACATTTTAAGAAACCATCACATTGTCGAAAAATAACGAGAGATTCACACTTCTAGTACGCGAAATTACTGTACGTTCAAATGGTACTACGCTCTTCTTGCCACCACCGACTTCCGAGAATCTCTCCCTCTCTCTCACTCTCTTTGTTCCCAGCTCGGCTTCAACCGCTGCAACGGCAGGTATAGGCGCGCGCTCTGTCCACCCGATATATGGTCTAAGATCCGTAGGCGGAACATTCGAATTTCCGAATTCGAGCCATCTGATTGGTCCCCAAGGCCGCCATCTTGTAAGTTCTATGTCACGTGACTACCACCTGACACGTCGCGCATTCTGTCGGCGACCGCCTGCACTGCGTGCATTAAGCGACCACAGAATTCTGGCAGTGAAATCACCTAAAGATATATACCACCATGCCCTATACCGCCCTGGGTTAAATAAAAAGTCGGTTTTTGGCGTTTGGAATCTAACGTTCCGCGCGACATCTGTGTGACGATGATGGAACTACTTCAATAAAAGTACGTCACTTTTCTACTAGTAGTTAACAGTCGATGACGACAAATGGCGGAAACGTCAAAATATTAAATACGATCGAATGTTGGCGAATGTTTTGGCATAAAGCAACTCTCTTTATTAATGAGGATATTTCTGATGGAGGAGACCTAAGCTTAGGAGCTAGGCCGACAATATGTATTGTCAAGATTTCGATTGAGTGCCAAAGGCATACTTACGTCTGAAAACTGTTTTGTGGCTTGGGCCTAGGCTACACTTACGTCCGTTAGGCTTGAACAAGGCATATCTCAATTAATTTCGCACGAAAATGTCAGTGACGCCTGCGCAACACTTTATAGTACAATAATAAATCAAAAGTAAATCGTTTTAAAAGACTAGGGCCCAGGGCTAATATGATTGAAATAAAATTGAAGTTTGACGTTTCGTCTGTTGTTTGTTGATTTCAGCGTCACTGCACATCGATAATCTACTGACCGTATTTAGCGTGCAGTGCTTTTATTAGTTTCACATTGGAGCCGCTCTCAGCGCGCAGGACGTTAGATTCCGTTTTGACTTGGGAGTAAGGGGACTCCCCAAAGGGGAAACTTCTTTATCGACTCTAGGAATATTAACGCGGTAACTAGATTTTTTTAAACATGCACTTCGAAGATGAACTGACTGTATTTGTATTTTAAAACTTTAATGTATCGACAGCTCAAGATCAGCAAGTGAGACTGATTCGTGAGGTCCCGACGGCAATCCTGACAAACTTGTACGAGGTTTTCTCCGGTCATTATTACTAATGCAAGGGGTCCTCTTAAGGGGGGCTGGCCTTTGTCGCGCATCTTAAATTGCCTAAATTCCGGTACCATTTACTCCCTAGCATTTAATCTAAGAGACTAAATTTTTCCCCCTTCTAGATTAGCCTGTTACCTAGAAACTGTGTGTGGAGATTTTTGAATTTTGAAAATCTGTGGTTACCAGATTTTTTTTTAAAAATTATCAAAAAAATCCCAGAAAATTGATATTTTTCAAAACAATTTATGGGTTAAAATTGGATGATGATATTTTTCAAAATTCCCCACACACCGTTTCTTTAAAACACAATAAAGAATTAGCCCTGAAAATTTCAAGGCTCTAGCTTCAAAATTGCCTAACTTAAAGGTACCTACCGTAGTTTAAGAAAGTATAGTTTTGAGTTAAGAGAGTATAGGACATGCGTTTTAGGCAAATTGCTGTTCGCTCGGCCAACTGACACCACAGATGTCTGAAATTTTGAACATATTTCACAAATGTGGAATTATAGGGCTCTACAGTAACACATTTGTAAATTTTGTTTTAAAATAATTTATAAAAATTAAATAAGTTTTCACGGATTTTGATTTTGCTAAAAACTCTAAAATTGACCATATTCGTGATTTTTTTCTGACTGAATAAGTCAAAATTTGGAAAATCTATGACCACATGTAGGATGCTTTATAGACAAATTTGCAAAGTTTCATATACGTCGGATGCATCTTGGCCGAGCGAATAGCTATTTGCTAACAGCCAAATGTGTCCCATTCCCTAAAGTGTACTTCAAGTGCAGTAATTTCATTTCCGGTACCATTTTTTCGGAGGGTATTCAACGAAGAGATTTTTTTATTTATTCAGCACATTGGAGTTTTTTCTAACAATTGTAATTTTTTTAACTTGTTTTTTGTATACATTAATTTTTGAGTCGTTTATATACGATGGTTGTCATAGCAACATAAATTAATTACATTTTTGCAAAAAAAAAAAAAATTGTTATTAATTTTTTTTAAATTTAATTGTGACTAACAATATAACATATTCAACCCAAAAAATCAACTTTGACAATAAGTTTCATTCCTGCTTCCCTTAAACAGCCCTCAGACATTCCTTCCTCCTGGCTATCCGCTATTACCACCTCTGGCCGATATTTGAAAGTTGAAGAAACATGGCTGAAAAGTTTTCTAAATGAAAGAGGGCCTTACTTAAAACAGGATTTTTTTTTTTGGGGGGGGGGGGGGCCGAAACATAATTCCTATCTATTGGCCATTATGTGTCGTTTTTTGACAATAGCCTAGTGTAGCCAGCACCGCTAGTGCAAAATTCATTTTTGAGAATCGGTTTTCTAGATTAGTTTCTTAACAACTTTAGCTACAACTTCAACTTATAAGGACAAATAGATTTCTGAAATATCAGTTGGTGTACGATTTTGTTTTGTCAAACGGTACAAATACGAGTTTTTTTGGTTTTATGAATTAGGTAATGCGGAATGCCATTCTAAATCGTGTTAAGATGGTCAGTTCAAAGGCAGCAGAATCGTTGCAGTAGGCCTACTGTTCCAATCTATCTATTCAGATCTACAATGCACCAACAATCCAGATGTTATGAAGTTAACCGTCTCGGTAGCTTAGGGGTAAAGCACTCGACCGGCAATCGGGAGACCGGGGTTCGATACTCCGCTGGGATGGATTTTGTAATTTCTGGATTGATTTACATAAAAAACATAATAATATTAATGTGTTATGAGATATTACTTTAAATCCATCTGTCATAACTATTTGCTAATTACTAGCTATCATTATGGCAAAATATATTTAGTTTGATACACCAACACAAATACAAAAATATAAAAATACTCATGCACATATTTTGCTTGTGATGGGACATTGTGTATGTTTCTTTTTAAAAACGTTTGATAAGTAAGAAGAAATATATTTCAAAATATAGTTCACAAAATATAATACTTAGATTTGCACAGGTTTCGCCGATGAGGAAAAAGAAGACAAAGTTATTTCTCACTTGTGTTTTACCCAAGGAAACCAAACATCCGAAAGTTTGTTTTTTTCAATGGGATTTGTTGTTCTAGCGCTGATAAACTCTCTAATCTGAATGAGGAGAAGCCGACCTTTGACCTCAGGCAATGCACTATCTGTCAATAAGGAAAACCCAGGCTACCGACACTAGGCGAGTTTGCACGTACACACTACACAGTTGAGGTAACAGCTAAACTGAAGATGAGATTCTGAATTCAAGATTCAATTTGAACATGTTAAAAAAAAGGAAAAACAAGTAAAATTTAAAAAATCTAATTTTTGAACATAAACTCAAATTTTGTTTTTTTCACAACTTTAATGTCAATTTGGAATCCAAAATCTGCATATTTTTCCTACAAGGTCGAGGGAAAAAATATTTAAAAAACAGAAAATTCACTAAAAAAATCACAAATTGCAAATTGTTCAGGTAGAAAGCAAAATTTGAGCCCGGTCTTTTGTACTATAAACGGTTTAAGAAAACTGATTTACAAAGGAGAACAACTAAATAAATCTAATAGTCGTCCCTATTCCTTTCGTCTGTTATCAAAGTGTTCAGTTACACATAATTATTGGGTATCCTTTGGGAGCTGACGGAAGGATAAGTTTATATTTTTGTTTGCCAATGTGCTACAGATCGTAACACAACAGTACTCGCGACTTTTCACGCTTTTTATAGGAGGAAATTCAAGTTTACTTATTTCACTGCACGCCAGCCCCACAAGCGCCCAGCCTGGACACAGCTGACTTGTACCCTTCGGCTTAGGGAAAATTTCTCCTGGCGAGAGCGTATCGAAGTTTTGCTATCGCGAGACAAACACTTCAGATTTTTCGGTTTCAGCGTTTGAGACCAAAGATGGTAGGTCGAGACGCTTTGTGTGTGTGTGTGTGAGAGTGAGAGTGAGAGTGAGAGAGAGAGAGAGAGAGAGAGAGAGAGAGAGAGAGAGAGAGAGAGAGAGAGAGAGAGAGAGAGAGAGAGACTGGACAGCACCCAAACAAAACACACGAGGCCGCAGTTTTAAACTCAGTCATCTTGGTAGGAACACATCGATAACATCTCACAGCAGCCAAGGTAGGAATCTGTGCTCATGATTCATCAGTCTAGAACTATCCACTAATTACCTTAGTGTGTGGGTGGCTAATTGTGTGGCTCGTTGGTCTTGTGGTTAGCCTCCCTGCTTCCAAAGCAGAAGGTCCAGGGTTCGATTCCCGCCAAAGTCAGAAGTTTTTTAACTTCTGATTTGGACTTACGGGCAATTCCTAGACCCAAATATGATTTCTAAAGTATGCAGTAAATACGTCTGAAAAGTAAGTAGAATGTAAGAGGGGCTTAATAACAGAGCGCATTATTGTTTTGAAATTTTTTGACGGACATAACCTCAGAATCAACAATTATACTCAAATTACTGGAATCAGTTGTTCAAGTTCAAAATTGAATTTTGAGCAGCGGTTTTTTGTGTATTGTATCTATACTCCTTTATCTACAACCTAAAAATAAGGATTATTTTTTTTATATGGTTTCAGGCGTTGCACGATTTTTTCCGTTAAACGGTACAAAATTTGAAATTGTACCGGCAGGCGAAAAAAAATTGTGCAACGCAACAAACCATATAAAACCAATAATCCTTGTCTTTAGGTTGTATAATAAAGGAGTGTAGAAACAATGAACAAAAAACCGCTGCTCAAAATTCAATTTTGAACTTGAACAACTGATTCCAATAATTTGAATATAACTGTTGATTCTGAGGTTATGTCCGTCAAAAAAATTTCAACCAAATAATCTGCTCTGTTATTAAGCCCCTCTTACATTCTACTTGCTTTTCAGACGTCTTTACTGCATTCTTTAGAAATCATATTTTAATCTAGGGAATGCCCTTAAGTCCATCAGTTCTTGTCTAAGGAATTTGTAAACGGTGACTTTGGAGCCGTCCTAGCAACGAGGCACATAGCTAATTTAAAGTTTTTCTGAATCGGCCTTGTTGACCAGCGTTGATCCGCGGATGTTCGCACTGTCCATACCGCTATATTTCCTATTAAAAAATATCGATCTTTGGTTGGTTATATCGTTCACTCGTCGATTGCGTCGGTGCCTGCAGGGTTGGCTTGGTCACTTAGGTTTACTGTCCCCCACTGAAAATCAGTTGTGTGACTGAGTGGGTAGACTCTAAATACGAATTATTTATTTATTTATTTATTTATTTATTTATTTATTTATTTATTTATTTATTTATTTATTTATTTATTTATTTATTTATTTATTTTAGTGAAAACGTTTTTCTTTACGTGTACAATAATAATTAGTTCATTTAATTGATATTTATTTCAATCGAGTCTAGACAAAATGCCAGTTTGTTCATAGTTGTAAGTTTTTCTAATGAGTGCTGAATTTTAGCAACAATCAATAGTGCCGTTCATAAGATAATTCAGTTATTGTGTATTTAAAGAATTTGTGTTGAATTTATGTTTATTTTGTATTATTTATTTACTGTCCCCACTGAAAATCAGTTATATAACTGAGTGAGTAGACTCTAAATCCTATTTATTTATTTATTTATTTATTTAATACTCGTATTGAATTCTTCTCGTCATAACTTAGAAACGACGAACTTAGTTTAATTAATTTTAAGTAGTAGGTAAATGTTTTAAATTTACAATTGGTGGACTAGTTTTTCTTTTTTTTTTAAATGGAGTAAACTCCAAAAAGTAACTTCATTCATTTATTTGAAAGTTCAACAAGTGGACACAAGTAACGAAATAACATGTGACTATGGCAATATTGAAACTGTGCAAACTGAACCTAAGTGAACATGATTTTGATTGGTGCAATTTGCTGATTGTTAAACTAGGAAGCTTCGCAAACGCTTTTTCAGGCGCGTTGTTGGATGAGCGTAATTTTTTTAAAACGAAAAAAAGCGTAAAATTGCGATTTTCATGAGAAATTATTTTTCGATACGCTCAAATTTCACACGAATATATTAATTCATAACATTAAGGTTCTGTGACAAAAATCATTACGATCGGATAAAGCATGTAGGTGTTAAGTCGAATAAATTTAAAAAATCGTAAAATTGCGATTTTTATGAGAAATTATTTTTCGATTGCACTCAAATTTAACACAAACATATAAATTTATACAATTAAGGTTCTGTGTAAAAATCATTACAATCGGAAAAAGCGTGTAGGTGTTAAAAGCAAAGAAATTTAAAAAATCGAAAAATATCGTAAAATTGCGATTTTCGTTCTGTTTACCCCATTTTTTTTTTTTACCTCACACCAATAAGCTACAGTGTTATTTTATTTATTTATATTTATTTCAGTGTCATTAAAAACCTTTCAAGCTATGACTGTTTTAAACATAAATTAGAACAAACTTTAATTCTAAAAGTCTAATATTGTCTTATTGATTACCTTAATGATACACTCACAGAAATTCCCGTCATTACTTGATATTATTGATTGACTGTATAATGAAATGAACCTTATTCCTTTTCAATAATTATTATTTACACTATATGACATATTACGTGCTTTTAATAATGACAATTTCTTATTATCTTAGTATTAGTAAACTTGATTTTATATTAGCTTAAGGACACATACACTAAAACTTGTGTTGTTTTAATATAAAATGTACAATTTGTTCTAATAAAATTGAAATTGAAATGTAGAAGACCGAGAGCATAGAAGCAGCAGAGTCTTCCAAGCTAGTCCAGCAGTTTAGTTCACCACCTCCTCCAAGGTCATGTCGTCATATCATCAGGTATGTGATATTCATATTCAATAATAAACATAAATTTACCACCTTAGCACAGTCATATCAAACATATACCAGCAACCATGAACCAGCAACAAGGCAACAACACAACCAAAACCTTGTCATGCCTCGAAAAAGGACCCAACTTGGTCAAAGACATTTCAGCTACATCGGTCCCCGTTGGGGCCGTTGCTTTAACCAATTAGATAGTGTAACAAAAAGTGCATCCTCGCAACATCAATTTAAACTCCGAGTGAAAAACTGGCTTCAAAGCAAAGAAAGGAGATACTTTGAAAATATCATTCATCTAGAAGTAGACCCCTAACCTCATAAGTAGAGCAATGAAAAAATAGCATGTATATTCTGAATATTTAGCATTTATTTATCCAAATTTAGCATTTTGTAGCATTATTTTCTTCGTTCCACCAAAACCCAAATGTGGGGAGTTTCTTGTATTTTTAATGGGGAATGAATTCAAATTATGCTTTATAGGAACATTTCAATTCAATGTAGTCATTTTGAACGTTAGAATACAATGCTTAACCAATTCTCAGTTGGTATAGGGAACCTAAGTTTTGAAGGCGGGAAGGAAATTGGTTCTCTCTGGTCTCAGCGCCCATAAGAATTAGCATGGTACGAAAATGTAACTCGCCGTATCTTTTGACTCGCGCAAAAGAAATCTAAACCAATAACATCACAAGATGCACAATTCTGTGAAGAAGATGATGACATTCTACTTTGCTCGATGACGCTTCCTAAATTCAAACTATGATGAGTTAAATGGACCCATGTTTGCGCGCTGTCGCAAATGTACTCTGACTGAGCGGCAACCTAAGCGAGACGCAGCCACGTTGTGTGCAGCTGTGGCATCCTCGCATACCACGCGCCTGTCCATGGTTGCTAAATGTACTTCGCATTTAAGATTTTGTTGGCACATTACAGGATATTTTATTAGTAATGTATAATCTAGTACAACCCAGTGACCTCACAGTAGCCACAAAGCAAGTCGGATACCAAATGTTATGCTGATGCCACGGACAAAATGGTTTTACGTGCCTTTTCATGAGCAGTTTGGAAGGTTTGGCAACAGTGTAAATGTAGAGTTCACTTCAACTTAAAACAAATGTCATTAATATTGTGATAGAGCAGAGTTATGTATATCCACGCAAAGAGGAAAGATTATAGTTTCTTACAGTATGAATATAATTCCGGTCCGTGGTCGGGTTCTCGCGCTATCGCTTACGAAACATTTAGCACGGGTTAATCGCCTATACCTCGCTGACGGGAGAGAACCAGACAACGCCCACTTAGGTTCCCTATAGGCAAACCTTATTTTCAGTAAATTTAGCATTTTGTAGCGGTTTTAAGAATTTATACTCACCGATTTAGCATCAATAACCTAAAACGCTAAATTTTCATGCCTCTACTCATAAGTAGTATAGGCAAGTAAAAAGATATATAGTAGTGAATATTTTTACTATTAGCTTAAATGGTAGTCAATTGTTACCTATAGTATAGGTTAACAGAACCTATTACCTAGGCCTATTACCTTTATTGCTATTTGCATATTATATTTAGATCATATATATAGATATTTTTATATTTATTTTTGTATAACTCATCTTATACAATAATACAGTAGAGCGTATGTAGTATACAGAGTCTAGACCTACTTCTATTAGTCTATGTATTGCTATGTTATTTCATAAGCCTCCTAGGCTATACTTATCTCATTTTTATAAGATCTCAATATATTTATTTTTTATATTTTATTGTTATCATTAGTTTATCTCTATATTTTTTGTCTCATCTCATACAACAATATACTTTGTATTGAACATCTTATTTTTTTAACTTTTGAAATTAATTAATTAATTAATTTATATCATATACCGTACAAATTACTCGTCCTGCCTCCCACAAAACATTTTTTTTAACTGCCTACACACGAATCCTTCAGGATTTTGAGGGCTTCTTACTGTTTCTTTCCATATACATATTACTTGTAAACCTTTTATAAATTACTCTGTACGGTACCGGTACATAACTTGTTTTTTTATGTTAGAAAATAAGGAAACTGTAAACAGTACGAATAAAATTGAATTGAATTAAATTCTTAATGAAACAATTTTAATTTTGAAGTTAATATTACAAAGAAAACGAGATATACGTTATGACTAAAATCAAACCCAACATTGCTATGTATTGAATCGTTTTAGTAGAATTTTAATTTTCGCAAATCTTTACCAATATTCTAAATAAAAAAATATTGTAACAGACTGGTGACCAAACCAAACTCTCTTTAGATTGTTTTAATAATAATAAGACAGTCAAACCAGAAATATAAAAAATCCTCCCAGCCGGACATCGCACCCGATTCTCCCGATGTTTTAACAGTGTAATGCCCTATTATTTTTTATTTGAAATATAAACCTGTTAAATAGTACCAATTTGTACTAAACCAATATGCACTGTATCAAGTTTGTGTAACCTTCTTTTCCACTTTTGAATGTTTCATGTAACAGCCATTTTGATGTTGAGTTTTGAAGGATTTCAAATATATTTTTTAGTCAGCTTAAGCTAGATTTTGTATTCCCGAGTGTTGATGTTAGACGAGAATTCATTGACAAACTGTTGACCTTTTATGAATATGAGAATCGTTTCAGTTGTCATGTAAAGTATTCAGTAAAACTAAAATGTGAAGCATTTAATTTAAATGTTGGATAGAAATATTTTTAACAAGATATTTTTAATAATTTAGTAATCATTTAAATGAATATTTGTAAGGTCATAGTCATAATATGTCAACAGAAAATTTCGATCTGTTAAAAAATATTTCAAAATAGTGACGTGAAACAGAACACATTTCAAAATGTTTTCAATGACTATTTAAAAAGACAATTCTAAAAAAGACTTCTCTCACCTTGCATTTGTGATACTTAAGTCTTGCAACCATATTGGTGCGATGAGAGTTAATGTATTTGCTTGAAAACATAATGAACTGGTTTCACAACCATATTGGTGTGATGAGAGTTAATGTATTTGCTTGAAAACACAATGAACTGCTTTCAATTTAAAAGTCGATAATCGCAACGGTTTAAACCTCTTGCACTATCGACAAACTATCGTAGTGTTTTGATAACCTGCCAATATCCCATCAGCTTCAGATTCAACACTTCCACACATTCAACTCTTCCTTCGGATGTGGTATGCAGAGCATTATTGTGTATGATGATTCTGGTAAAGATTCTGTTAAAGAAATGAAAAATAAATTTTAACTAAGTTATGAATTCTGTGAAAAACATAACTCTTGTCTACAATCCTTTCTTTCAAAATATTTAATGAACAGATAAAACCCAAGAAATATTTTTATGTGGCAATAGCTGACGAACTCTGAAAAAGAAACGACACATTTTGAAGCTGTGTTACCAAATTACCCAAATTATTTTAAATACAACAATCTAGAATACAGTGAAATTTTTATGATATACATATTTCCAAAAATATTTTAATTTGATAAAACTGATACAAATTATCATTTTGTAAAGTCTAAAATGCTCGTCGAAATGCATCAAACATAATATGCAAAATGTTACTGTATGTGTTAAGTAAAGTAAATTAAATTAAATTAAATATCAAATATTGATACAATAATCACGTTTTCACGTTAATATCAGCTTTAATATTATCTTTAAAATTAATTAAAATAACAAAATTACACACACACATAAACTATAAAAACAATTTAACTTGATATTCCGAGTTAAAATTTATATCAAGAGAATCAATTATTATCTTATTATAATTCGAAAGTCACAAACATTCAGCTGCTAACGATTATAACCAAGATACGCCTGATTTGAACCAGAGTTAACAAATAAAAACAAAATACCGTATAGGCCTCATATTTAGCGTCCATCTGTAACAACTTATTTTTATGAAAAGTCCCAACCGAACTACCGAAAGTTTGAATATTTTGTGTTAGGCCAATACAATTAAATATATATATATTTAAGATACTACATAATGTATATAAACCTAGTTGAGTAAAAGTGTTGTGAAAAAACAAATACCACCCTCTGGGGCCAGCTAACCATATATTATAGGTTTACTACACTAAATTTCCTAAGTTGAGTTTCGCCAAGTCTGTTAGCTACGGTTTGATATTTCCATAAACTCACTGGTTATAAACTGAGTTCCATGTAGGATGTCTCACCATGTAAACTGTGTTGCTTGTAGGATGTCTCACCATGTAAACTGTGTTGCTTGTAGGATGTCTCACCATGTAAACTGTGTTGCTTGTAGGATGACTCTAACGACAACGAGACAGCAGAGCGGCTGAGGTTGTCCAAGATCTCTAAACAGGTAGGTAACTAAATAGGTTTATTTATTCAAATCTCGGCCCGCGCGATGGTGGATGTGCTGGCTCATTAACTTCTGGGTGAGAACGTACAACTATTTATGCACATTTGGCGAAGTCTTATCAACCCTCTTATCCACACATGAATAATAGTACAATAACTAACCTGACAAAAAATAATCGCAATAATTTTTGCACACCTAATTTTTGTTGCTTTTGTTGGATGAGCGTAGCGGAGATTCCATTTCACTTCACTGGAGAATAAAATCCTCAATGTTTTTTCTTTTTTTTGTATTACCATCCACTCCAATTGCAATGAAATTTTCTGGAGGCCTTCGAAATCTCTAAACTTAGAACTGCCACATTTTTGAGCACAATCGAAAAATTATTTCTCATTAAAATCGAAATTTTACGATTATTTTCGATTTTTAAAAAATATCTTCAACTTATAACACCTACATGCTTAATCCGATTGTTATGATTTTTTCACAGAACCTTAATTTTACGAATAAGGTAGCTCAAGCGAATATACTGTCTAGTTTTTTTTAGAGTTTCTTAATTTTGATGGTACCTCTAATATAGTTAAAAATTATTAAATCACAAACAATTAAATAAAACACACTTTGTTTACTAATTTTAAATGAATTACGCAACAATGAAGCTTACTTTTAAAATAAAATACAGAAATTACAAGATTCGTTATTGTTATTTTTCACAGGCTGTGATTTGACTCACGTATTTTTGTTTTTCATAGTAAACAATAAAACACGATTTATTGCTTCAAATTAACACAAAATTGAATTTCTAATCGCTTTTAAAATTAAATAAATATTATTGGTGTTCAGTTTTTATTTAATTAAACGTGTATTCAATAGTATCAACTACCAACGAAGGATCTGGCATCACTGTAATCACAGCGTCCCGAGGGGCCCCTTCAAAGGGCGATTTGTATCAAAATGTCAGATTGTGATGGCCGCCTGCATTACAAATGTACGAATGTAAAACAATCTTCAAAGTTAATACATCGAAAGTCCACACATCGCTCAGCAATCGTGGACACCACACACACATCGATGTGAATTACAAGCTAGCTTTTGGTAAGTATTAACTTAGCATTTCCTTTCTCTTTAGATTAGATGAATTTACGGCGTAGGCCTAGGCCATAGCCATAGCCTAGGCATAACCTAGATATTATCAATCTACCTAATATAAATAGCCTAGGCCTCGCTTCTCTAGGCCTATAGTGTAAAAATCTTCACACCTACACGTTCATTGAACCAATAACTTGTACCTAGTAAACTCCTTACAAAAATATCAACACAAAATCAGCCGTGAAGATAACTTAAATTAGGCACTAGGGAATGGAGATAGTATAGAGGCTGGCCCTTCTTATCTTGCCTCCAAGCCAGATTTATCTGCCCGACAGTTTACAGACGTCGCTCTACCGCTCTCCCCCCCCCCCCCCGTTTGAAGTAGCCTAGGCCTATTGGCTTGATTTACACCACAGTATTTATCAATTGTTTTTTTAATTTTATATTAGGGGTTTGTAGTAGACGAAACTTCGAGTTGAGTCGAGTATTTGGTCTACTCGAAATTGAGTATCAGAAAATTTACGATTTTGGTGGAGGTGCCGGGTAGCCTATAGCAAATTCACCACTATTCGTAGAAATGGTGGAGGGGCCGGGTCGCGTGCTAGTGTGAAAACGTAAAAATCGTTACCTATTTTTGGCGCTACCTTACCTACCCTGATTAGCAATAATAGTAACCAGGACTCGCAATCCCTATTTTGTAGTTGATAAGATATATTTTAATTTGCAGGCTTTCTGGACACAGGAATGGGACCTACTCAGCTGAACACATTCCTAAGTGAGACTTTGATAAAGAGACATTAAAGAGTTGTTGGTCCTGTAATAAAATTAAAGGGCACAGTCATTGTGCAAAAAAATAATAGACTTGGAGAAATCTCTGACCAAGTTGACAAGTGAAAACATTACAGCTTTATCGTCATGCAATAGTTCATCATTACCTTCTGATACGTCTTAGCTAACACCAATGAATGTAAGAATCTGTGCCTATTCCCCAAGACATAAGTCAGGATTCTACAACTCAAATAGTACTAGAAACCCCCAAATAACGTTCAACACCATTAGGATCAAATCTGATCGCACCTACTAGTGAGCCCATACCAAATATAGGAGCAAAGCATCATACTGCAACACCGAAAAGAAAGCGAATATCACTCATCAAGTACTATGGATGTAGAAGAACCTCAACCCAAAAAGGTCCACCTTATCTGCTCATATGACATGGATACAAAGTACAAACTGTGTCACGTCAGGATGCATGGGGAGGATTGGTAAATTTCTTCTTTGAAATTAAGAAAAAAAAAATTAGACCTAGTGGGACACAACATTGGTTTTGTTCTGAGGTTTTCATACTCATACTTTTTTATATTCGATTCATTAATTAATTACATTTAATATACTTTTTGAATTTTTTACCAAAATTGCTGTGTTTTAATGCATTGTTGTTGTAATATTACTATTTCAAATATTTAATTAACTATTGTTGTGTCTGAATCTATGTAATAGATTTATTTAATTGTCCTCCTTTGTAAATCAGTTTTTTTAACTGAATAGAAAAAACGTTAAATTCTTTTTGTTTTAAATCTATGGAATTGTGCATACTGGAACTTTTTTTAAAAACTAATCTATAATTGTGCCATACCTACCCTAAAGATAACTAGAGAGGTCTGTCCAGGTCGAACGTCGTACACACAAGAAGCAATTGCAACTGACCTGGCTGTTAACACCGGTTCAGAGCACAATGCAGTAAATGATGTTTCTTACATACAAGCCATCGCTAACCATATTCTGCCAGAGGAGATCTTCGAAAAACACGAAGATTTTTTTCAAAACTCCTGCGATACAGCATTGAAAAAACCAAGAAGGCATCACTGTTAGTTTTGAAAGGTTCAGGGTTCTCTGACCAAATCATTGGGAAGATTGCAGCAGCTAGTTTGAACTATGACCAAATGAAGTAAGTTTTTGACATATTGAAATGAGAAGGGATCCAACATTTATTTCAGGAAAGTGTAAACTGACATCCTCGTGTGACAAAAAACAAAAAAAAAATATTGGGCTTGTAATTAAACATTTCTCATAATCTCAAAACAAAACACAAAAGGTTAGGCAAAATGCTTGAAGAACACTGACATCGGTACATCAAAGGGGTCGATTGTTTCTTTCGATTGCTAGAAAAGGACAGCCCCAAAGTCGAACGACATACTAAACAATATGACTACTGTTACAGTTAATTCATAAAAATAAACATTTATAAAATACGAAGCAATGTAGGCCCACAAGTGCTTCAAACCCCAACCTCTGAACTACAATAATATTCGACTTGGTGTTATTTTTCCATGATATTTTGTATTTTTATATAATTGGAGATTGGAGATAATAAAGTGCTCACTCAACAATTACAAAAAAAATGATCACATTATTTAATATTTATTATTATATGTAATTTACTAATTGATAATAAATTGCAACTTCATTGGCTGCCTGTATAAAACAAGTATCATCTTTATATTTCTTATACCTGTTGAACACTTACTTAGACAGTAGCAAAATTAGATTTTTAAATCTCCCTCCAAATGTGCTAAGGCTCTAAGCCAATAAGATTTGAGCTAAGTTTACAGGGTTGCCAAGTCAAATCGTCAGGTTGCACTTCAGGACGCTATAACTTCTAAATTAGTTCAGGAAGGTACGATTTTCTTGTTTCTATTCCATTCAGAATTTAATATTCTTTAAGAAAATCAGTTTTTAAAAACTTTTTATTCGCAAGAAGTTATTTAAAATAATAAGTGAAGTTCGAAAAGTGTATATATTTTTCCCTGTCCCCGTGCTATGGTATAGGGTGACCTTGAAACTTTAGTCCTGAATATCTCGTAATTAGTTCAGGATGCCTGGTTTTTCTTTTTAAATTATTGTGTAGCAGGTAATTATCTGTTAATATGCCAAATTTGAAATTTTTTTATCCACGTCGAGATACGCTTGAGCTACCTTAATATATTCGTGTGAAATTTGAGCGCAATCGAAAAACTAATTCGTATGAAAAAGTAATTTTACGATTTTTTTTATTGACATTCTTCGAATTATTACACTTTTACTTACTTTTATTACTCTTTTTCGTTAAAAAAAAATTCTTCGACTTGTAACACCTACACGCTTTAATCGATTGTGATGATATTTTCAATTTTTTATTATATTTGTGTGAAATTTGAGCGCAATAGAAAATAAATTTCTCATGAAAACTCGCAATTTTACGTTGTTTTTTTTTGGTTTAAAAAACATACGCTCACCACCCCAAACGCGACCGAAAAAGCGTTTGCGAAGCTTCCTAGTTATATATATTGTTTAACCCTTGTTTTGTACGCGACTACGAAAACAAATTAAAAAGTCCCCTCCACCAGGTAATGAACCCAACCAACTGCGATACGAAGACAAAAGATTAAATTCTATTTCTCGGTTTGTTATATCATTGTAAACAACGTGGTAAGAGCAATGACCCAGACAGCCAAGGGCCCGGGTTCAATCCCCGATGAGGCAGTTTTTATATATATATATATATATATATATATATATATATGGCTTATATATATATATATATATATGTATGTTTTACCTTGGCTTTATAGTAGGCGACAATGACGCTGTTATGTAATACACACATTGTATTTTCGGGAAGTCCGTGTGGTTTTATTTAATTTATTCGAACGTTTCCGGTAGTTCCCTCTGCTCATCTTCAAGGAAATTAAAACATAAAACGATATGAACACGTATATATAAATAATAAAAAATAAAAAACAAATAAAACCTTACTTCGTACACAGCAAATAGATACATAGAAAAAAGTAAAAGCTTAGAAAACTTAAGTTCATAGGTACACAGATACAATATATATGTATATATTAGGGCCTATGTTAACTTAGTTTAAAAATAATTGTTTTAACTGTATAAGTTAAGGAGTGGCATATTGCCTAGCTAAATTTTTGTGTGATATTGATAATTGTCACAGACCAGCCATACAATCCAGTTATAGACTAAATTTCCTAAGTTGAGTTTCGGCAAGTCTCTTTAGCTACGGTTTGATATTACCATAAACTCACTGGTTATAAACTGTGTTCCATGTAGGATGACTCACCATGTAAACTGTGTTGCTTGTAGGATGTCTCACCATGTAAACTGTGTTGCTTGTAGGATGTCTCACCATGTAAACTGTGTTGCTTGTAGGATGTCTCACCATGTAAACTGTGTTCCATGTAGGGTGTGACTGTAACGACAACGAAACAGCAGAGCGGCTGAGGTTGTCCAAGATCTCTAAACAGGTACGTAACAAATTATGTGTATATTGGAGTTAGGACAATATAAAGGGGATATCTGAGTGCTATTAAGAGGACTTAATCCCTTGAATTCCCCATTACGATCGTTGAAAAAAATAGGAAATCCCTTCAGTCAGGATTGCCGGTATTGACAATTTTGAAATTCGGAACAACTTGTTTTAATATGTAAAGTCCCAACTGAACTACCGAAAGTTCGAATATTTTGTGTTATTCAAAGATACTACACAATGTATATACACCTAGTTGAGTTAGAGTGTTGTGAAAACAAAATACCACCCTCTGTGGACTGATGTGTTGTGAGACTATCTTTTAAGTTGAAGTCTTCGTCATTATTATACCACTAGGAAGCTTCGTAAACGCTTCTTTTAGTCGCGTTGATGGATGAGATTTTTGTAAGTTTGCGTGGGACCACTTTTCCGTTGCAAGTGCTTTTTAAATGCATTGTAGGTGATTGTTGTCAAGTTTCTACTTTCTACTTGTTACATTGTTAATTGTTATTAAAAACCTAAAAAAAAACACATATTAAGACCTTTATTCTATTGATGCTGGCTTACTTTTTAAACTTTTTCTTTCAAAAAGCAATACATCACCATTATTTTAATGTCCATGAAAAAATATGAACGTTGTGGACCCACCCGTTTGGTCGGAATCGGCCCAAATCGGCACGAAAATATCGCACTAAAAATGGAAACAAATCGTAAAAGTACGATATTTATGAGAAATATTTCTTAGATTGTCCCTAAAACGTGGCAGGTCTAAGTTCAGAGATTTTGAAGCCCCCCTTAAATTTTTTATCAAAGATTCCCAAATGCCGTTTTCCCGGTAGAGAGCGAAAAAAAAAAAAACACCCCCGACCTAAATGTTTTGGTTGTCAGTGAAATTGAAGTCTTCGCTTCGCTCATCCAATAAAGTTTGTTAAAATTTTTGGATGAGCGTAGCGAGCGAAGCGAAGATTCCATTCTACTACACTGGAGAAAAAATTCCGGATTGTTTTTTTTCGTTTTTTTTTTTTTTTTTTTTGTCTGATTGTCCACATGATTTCGGCTAAACCAATACTCCGATTGCGATGAAATTTTATGGAGGCCTTTGAAATTTCTGAACTTAGAACTGCCACGTTTTTGAACGCAATCAAAAAATTATTTCTCATGAAAATCGCAATTTTAAGATTTTTTTCTTTTTTAAAATTACGGTTAATTAAAAGAATTAAAAATAAAGTTTATTTTTAATTAAATTTAAATAAATTTTTAAAAAAATCTTCAACTTAGTAATGATTTTTTCACAGAACAACAGAAAATCCGCATAACACTTGGCTACTCAATGCACCAATTACGCTCATCCAAACAACGCGGCGGGACTTAAGCGTTTTCCTAGAAATTTTATTTTACATACATACATACATTGTGGGCCCCTATGTCGCGTGAAAGCGTATTCATTTCACTACGTATTACAAGAAAACATTGATCGGTCCAACCTCTGGTATTTGAGGTAGATGGGTCAAGTGATGCTACTCATGATGGCTCAATTCTATACCCGGTATCCATAAATTTGTTCATTGTTGGTTGACTGATTCGTATAAGAAAATCAGTATGATATTATTTTCAATTACAAAAATAGGTTGGGAACTATCAAAGATTAAAATAATTTTAACAGTGTCCTCTGTATGTTTACACAGGTCAAACCATGCCAATGCCAATGCCAATGCCAATGTCAGAGCGAGAAGATCTCGGGAGGTTAGTAGCACCCAGTTGCGAACATAGTCCTACGAATGATAGAATTCCACCCTGTTTTTCCATTTTCAAAAATATACAACTTTGTCAAAATAAAGTAAATGCAATTGATAGTTGAAACCTGGCACTATAAGAACACCAAAATATTTTTTTTCAAATTTTTCTGATCGGGCACCCGGCATATATTGCATCTTCAAAATAGTTTCAAACTGCAATTGTATCTAGCTCATCGTTCAACGAGACAGCTGTGTTTCAGTGACATTTTTATTTGAATTTTTTTCTTTTCTTTAACAAAGAAAAAAGAGGGATTTTTCGGAAACCGTGACCCCTGCGAATTTTTTCCCTTTTCCGGTACAAATTGACAAAAAATACCGGTTATCTAAAAATTCGTGGAACATACAAAATTTTAAAATTCCATATTTTCTCTTTTTCAAAGCGTAGAAAAACAATCAAACATAAATGTCACAGAAACACAGCTATCTACGTTGAACGATGTGCTAGATACGATTGAAGTTTAAAACTATTTTGAAGATCTAATATAAGCCGGGTGCCCTATCAGAAAAATTTGAAAAAAATTGTTTTGGTGTTCTTATAGTGCCAGGTTTCTATTTCATCCACTACAGTTTTAAATAGTCTCACATTTTAGAAAATGGGAAAACAGGGTGGAACAGCCTTTATATTTTGTACTATGTTTTTTTTATTTTGTTTTGTATTTATTTATTTAATTATTTATTGATTGTTAATTGATTATTATTTATTTCACAACAACTTTAAATTTATTATGTGCGTCGTGCTAGGGCAACTCCAAAGTCACCGTTTACTATTTCAAGACAAGAAATGATAAGTTTCCAAAAACAGAAGTTAAAAAACTTCTGTCTTTGACGGGAATCGAACCCTGGGCCTCCTGCTTTGAAAACAGGTAGGCTAACCACAAGAACAATGAGCACACACTTTTGAGCGAGCGTAGCGAGCGTTCCACTTGACTCTTATGGCTCGAATGTCTGTTTTTTTCTGTTCTGTTAAATGCTTCGGTACAGTTCGCACCGTTTTCTCTGATCGACCTGAAAATTTTTCACACATGTACATACCACCTACGCGGGTTTGCTGTATAGTTTTTAAACAAAATCCGACCGTAAGTTATAAAAAAAAATTCAAAAAAAAAATGTTCCGATCGTTATTGAAATTTGCAGGGTCATAAGTACAACATTCACTCCTGTTTTAAAAAATTTTTCAGCAAAAAACGGTCAAGACCTTAATGACTTATTGGTATATAACATAATGGGAATGTCGTACTCGGGCCATCAAAGTCCAACTCGCCCAAAATCTCGTGGTTTGGCCTGTGATTAGGGGAGTTCTTCTCCCTTAAACTAATGGCGAGCTCTGGGGCGCCGTCTGGGAACTTTCCCCTTCCCTTTGACTACCTCCCCGACGGCGACGACAATGACAACACGGACGGATGATGACACAGACGAAGACGACCAAAGACGTGGGGGAAACACCTGCCCTCCCCCATACGCGTGTGGCTGGTTCTGACCAGC
Organism: Sweltsa coloradensis; assembly: GCA_024449915.1. Classification (NCBI taxonomy): domain Eukaryota; kingdom Metazoa; phylum Arthropoda; class Insecta; order Plecoptera; family Chloroperlidae; genus Sweltsa; species Sweltsa coloradensis. The sequence continues at coordinate 67,361 of JAMZAV010005004.1, forward strand.
ACAGGCCTGTCCACCCCTTGTCCCCCCGCCCTCATCCCTTACGGGCCCTCCCTTCGCTCGATTAGCCAAGTTGCATAAATATGAGACGTTAAGCAATATCCAATCCAATCGTACTCGGGTCGTGTTGCACGTACCGGTGCTCGCTCAACAACCGACGGGACTTTAAACGTTTTCCCAGTATTATAATATATAACTACCCTCCTCCCTCCTCTCCTGCCAACAGCGCTCCCTCAACCCCCGGGACAGCTAAATAATATACCCCCCCTCCCGCCAACAGCGCTCCACTCAACCCCCGGGACAGCTAACTAATATACTCCCCCCTCCCGCCAACAGCGCTCCAGTGGGTGGAGACGAGCCACGGCACGATGCCCAAGGACGCGGTGGGGGGGCGGCACCGACGTGGGGGGAAACCGCTTTTACGTGGGGCCCCCGCGGATCACGAGGGAGACCTGTTGCCTGCCAAGGCGGGGCCTGCGCACGGCTGCGCGTTCGTCGCCTGGAACTGTGAGGAGTTCCGCAAGCTAAAATACAGTGTAAGCATGTAACTATTTTAGCTATTCCCACTAAAAGTAATAAAGATCGCGCCACCGTCGCGCGGATTCTTGCAATATGGCTGAAGGTTTGGGGGTTCGCCTCTGTTTACTACGCGCTGGCGTATGGAAATCAACAGTCTTTTAAAACGACACGACACATGTTTATGTCTGACTCTGACAAAAATTATAATAATAATATATGCTACTGATATTTAAGCTAAGAAGAAATGGTTAAATTGGCGATTCTCGTTATATAATGGGGGTTTGGTGTGTCATGCAGATGATATAGTTTTTTGGGTTTATTTTTGTGCCTGCATTTTTGCACTCGTAACATAGCATTCTATGTTTTTCCAATGACAACATATAAAGCTACACGTGAGTGGTAACGGCAAAACAAATGTGGTAGTATAATAATTATACCCTGCCCCCTCACACACACAGAAGACATTAATTGCTAATAACACATCAAAATCTCGTATCATTGTTCATTTGGTGGCCTACTGAACGATTTGTAATACATAATTGATTATATACATTGAATTCAATATACTATATTCTAGCACTGACCTGCAGTGAGTGTATATCTTACCCACAAATTGGGGTCTTTTACATACAGTTATATTGATGAAGACTAGAAATAAGAGAAAGTATAGGAACTAAGCTAAGTATAGTAAAATGTAACATAGTGTGGCATAGGCCAATGTCATGCAATGTCATGTGTAAAACAAAAGTCATGTGCTAATACAACTATGAATAATAATAATAATATGTAACTGACAGTAACATGTATTATGTATGAACATTTGAAAATGTTAAGTCAACACATTGCGTGGAAATAAGAAGATAATGAAATCATACAATGGTTTAGGTAGAAACATGTCTTAATAGTGTTTTGAATAATATTTTAAAAATTACGGTATGGCTACACTTAATTTCTACGGCATTGATCCATCAACCATACTTGGATCAATTGTTTATATTTACTTATGGAGTTTGATTGCTTAATTTCTAACGAAAATGTTAGATAGTTGATATCCTTTGAATCCCAACATATTCTAAAAAAAAAAACATGTGGAGAGTGGTAGGGCTTGGTTGCCTAAGTACCCTACATACATGCATGGTCGTAAATTATATTCAGTTTTAAATATTATCATGGTGTCACAATGGCGATATTATTACGCAAAGGTCACCAAATAAGGACTTGAATTCTTCATGGATCCCCGGGGCCTTTGTATATGTTGTACTTTTATACCAGGAGACTGTAAAAGGATTGACGTAAAATATCATGAACAATATCGCCATGTAAATCATTTTAAATGAACAGGATAAACGTTAAATAAATAAATAAAATAAATACATAAATACATATTATTATGAGTATGACATGTCAATTTCGCCAATAAAATCAAATGATGAAAGCCCAATCCTCAACATTTTGTCACCTCATTGACTTGCAAAATTAAACGTTTTCAAGATCAATGGATATATTGAGACGTCGTTTTTTACTCTATTACAGTATTCTTGATTATAGCAAACATCAATATTGTGGACTGTTGCATGTATTATATCGCCAACAGTCCCAAAACTAATGAAATCGTAATACAAATCTGTGTGAAAAAGCATACGCGCGGTAGAAGTTACCCCCAAACCTCTAGTTGAGCGCTTCTCCGCCAGAGCGCATATCTGCAACTTTTAGTGGCGAATAGTCAAGTAATAGCTCTAGGTGTTTCGAAACTATGTCCAGAAAACGACGACGTTTTCAAAATTTAATTTTGAACTAGTCTTGTATAGGGCCTATTACACTTTTGTCCAAATATCTAAATATAATTTCAAAAGTGAGGTTATGTCCCGCCCCAAAAAATTCACAATTTTTCTTCTGTTATTTTAAAAGGGCCCTTATTTCATTCAGAAAACTTTTCAGACAATTGTTTCTCGACTTTCAAATTATCAGCAGAGGTTGGTACAATAGTTTTTAAAACACCTACAGTAGGCTAGATTAGCGTCTGAAATACCTCCTCTCAGGCGCGAGCGTACCAAATTGAAGCGTCACTCCTTGCAAAATGGCGGTTTGGCGTTTTAGTTTATGCTTTTTTAATTCAATAAAGTATTTTACTGGATTGTTTGATATGGTTTTAGATTGTGCAGCATGGGATGGAACAAACAGAAATAATACAAAGTTATTGCATAAGGGAATTTAGTAATCATTTGGTGTTAATGTATAAAATACACAACTGTCAAGTTGACGGCCATCTTTAAAAATATTTGGGCCACAAATCGCTCCCATCTACTTAACATGCTAACACTCCGTTTTAAGATGGCTTCTAATTGTCACGGAAGTGGACCAATGACTGCTAATATAGCCTACTACAGGTGTTTAATATCTATGGTGTAAATCAACAAATGCTAATAGATCAATTTTTGAATTTAAAAGACCGTATTCCTTCTGTGTGACATGTGTGAAATTTTCAATCAATCAATTCAATTAGTTAGTGATTTGGTAACTTTTAAAATAAAGCGATCCTTAGTCTGTGTTTTACTCAAACAGATAAAAGTTGACACAAGAGTAAGGTTTATAAGGTTTATTTATTATAGAAATATTATCATTATATAAATGGTCAGCTCAGCATTTACTTATTATTATTTCACAATTCACTCACCACTTCTAAGTGTTACTTATTTGTTTGCATATATAATATATCTTTGTATAGTTATGACTTAATTGTGGAATTAATTTCAGTGGATGGCGGAAGAGGGGGACTGCTAATCACCTCCGTTACGGGAGAAGTTTTGGTGAATGTCGTTAATACTTTAACAATATCGACAGTACTGGTCATATAAAACACTATCACCGGAGATACGTATCTACAATGACTTATGGCCTTGTCTACATTAGCACTCTCAAAAGCAACTTAAAGTCCCACTCATTTAAAATCATCCCAGGACCCCATTTAAAGTGAGGAACGGCGTTTTAACAATCGATTACTGTATTTCGATTCTGAATTTCATTTCATTTCATTTCATTTCTTTTTATTATTCATCATACATCATACATATTATGACTGATTTCGTCATTTTTAAACAATATACATTATCATATATTTTTATTACAATTATTTATATTTCAGTAGGCCTACATAAAATCAGACACTTTATAGAAAGCACTATCTAATAGATTTCCTTAAAAACAGATTTAAAACGATGAAACGAGTAAATTTTTCTTAATATCAGTCGGTACCCTATTGTACAATCTCTCACATTTAATCTTAGGGTTTTCGTTTAAAAACACCTAAATTATATTTCACTGTGTGAACATCTTTCTGTCGTCTGGTATTATAAGAGTGAATTCGTCATTCAAAGTAAAATCACTGTGGTTGTTTTCTCACCCATAAAACAGAGTTAAAAATATATAAAGGGGGTACAGTTAAAAATTCTCAGTTCGTTTAAAACTGGTTTACTGATGTCCTATTACTTATCCTAGCTTTGGGACCTTAGCACTCTTTTTGAGCTTTGAGAACTCTGTCCACTTTTTGGGCACTCGCCCCATACTATGGCACCGTACCTTAGCACCGAATAACATAACCATAAATACATAGTTATCAGGGAGTTAAATCACATAAATTACGGATCTGTTTAAAAGCATAACAACAGGAATTAATCCTAGCACACATGTAATCTAGCTGGTTACTCACTTAAGATTTTGGTCCAAATATTCCAAAAATTTTTATAAAATTGCATTGTTTAATATTACACCGTTTTTTAAAGTATTGTTAAAAATGAATCGGTACACCACTAGCTGAGAACAATATTACCATGGTTTTTATCCTTGTTAAGTACTAGGTTATTTGAAGAAAAATATACTTGCAACTTACTGATTAAAAATTTAAAAGAGCTATTAATTCTTCTAAGGTCTTAGCATAACAAAAACTGTGGTGTCGTCAGCATACATAATAATTTTAAAAATTGTTGCTATATAGCTACAAATATCGTTGACGTAGAGGTGTAAAACAGAGGCCAACACAGATCCTTGAGGCACACCTGATGTGACCGGTAAATTATCAGATTTGGCACTGGCTAGTATTCGAGATGATTTAAATTTATTAGTAACAAACTGAAAACGGTTACAAAGGGTACGACCTTATCCAATCCCAACATTCCTCTAAGACCACACAAACTAATTTTGGGGTCAGCAATATTGAATGGTCAATACGTCAAAAGCTTTGCTTAAGTCTAAAAATAATCCGGGCATTATATTACCATTGTCTAAGGAGCCAGAATTGCGTTAGTAAATTCGAAGATGGCTGTTTCAGTTGATTTTTTAGCTCTAAAACCATGTTGCTGTTTGAAATAACATTTTTACTTTCACAGAAAGCAAACTATTCTCCTATGCAAGCTATTTCAAAAACTTTGAAAATACTGACAACAAAAGATATAGGTCTATATTTTTCATGTTTTGTTGATCCCCAGTTTTAAAGATTGGAACTACTTTCGCTATTTTCAACATAGCGGGAAAATACACCAGTTTAAAAGGGAAATTTTTTATTATAAGACACAGAGGAGCGACAATGAACCTTCTGATTGACCTCCAAGCGAACAGGTATTTCATCAGATCCTGACGAATTCTTGTTGGATAAATCATTTAGTATGTCTAGCACTTCACCCTCAGTTACGTCCATTTAAAAAATATATTTTTTGTCATTGCACTGATTAGCGTTAAGTCTCTTGGTACTGGACCATACTCGTTACCAACGATTGAGCAACGTTTACAAAGTAGTTATTTTAGTTTCTGTGCTACCCCTGTGGGATCACTTATTATAGATCCATTGTCACTGTTTTTTAAAGAAATGTTTTTCACAATTTTGTTATTTTTTTCCAGTCTCATTTTAACAATGTTCCACAACGTTTTTGATTTGTTCTGTGAGTTTCGAATTTTTGACGGTAGTACTTTTTTTTGGGCTTCTTGTATATGCGCACGGTAATTCTTTTTATAGTTTTCTTTTACCTTTTTTTTTGAGTCTACCGTTTTAAACATTTCATGTCATTATAAAGCTCTCTGAGGGTCCGTTTCATTGTCCACAATTCCTCATTACACAAGGGTTAGAGCCGCGGGTATTTTTAAAACACTACTCTTTAAGGGAAAACATAAGTAAAATACATTAAAAAATATTCATAAAGCATTCAAACATAGCGTTTGTTTTTACATAAACCAGAATAAACACCAGCCCAAGTCTCTTTTTCCAGCATTTCACTAAAGTTTCAATATTTGACTCGCTGAAAATTCTTTTTGGAAAACATTGCTTCCTCCTCAGTGTTGTTTGGGGGTCCAGGCAAGTGTTATTCCTGCGCTAAGTGGTCTAGAGAGTAAAGGCTCCGTGACATTGACAACCACATCACTTTGCTTCTATATTAGTAATGATATTATCAATGCAAGTACACCCGACCTGTATTTACATTGAAGCGAGTGACCTCATTTATCATGAAAATTCATCTTAAAACTATCGAATAATCACGTAACTCGCTCCTAGTATCATAGCCTTTAGGAAATCGATATTAAAGTCGCCACACAAACAACGGGACTGTTAAACTCGTTCAGCTCTGTCAACATCGCACCTAATTTTAAGAAACTGATTAAAATTTTCACACGGCCATGTTGAGTGGCGACCTGTATATCACAGCTATGACAACCTAGTAGAGCGTAACGGGTCCACAGACGTATTGCAGAACACTCCATGATCTTTTCCGTGGAAATGTTTTTATTTTTGTTACATCCACAGTGTCTCTTGTGACACAGTTTAACAAAATACACACACCCCATGTTTATAGTGTGCACGACACATCGCACTAGCAAGTTTGTAGCCTGCTATATTGAAACCTTCTTATTCATCTTTAACTAGCCAATGTTCAGTAAAAAAATGTCATAGTTGTTTTCCCTAAGAAAAATCTCCAATTCCACTTTTGTTCCTTATACACTGGATATTAAGATGGAGTATTTTTAAGGAATCTTTTTGACGCGCTTGATTGATTACCTCAAGGGTATCTCCTTCGAGGTCACCCGAAAAAACCAGCGGCCCTTTCTGCGCTCCCCTTCGGCCCGAAGTCTGCATTGAGAAGAGTAGCCTGCATTTCAAGTGGCACGCCCACTTTAAATGAACTATAATTTCCTTTGTTTTTTGTTTGTTCCCCCACACGTACTTTTTTCCAGGCTCCTTTTCTTTCAGGTAATTCATAACTTCGTCCGGGTAACACCTTCGTGCAACCTCCATAGGTGAAGCCATGACATCCGCTCCGCAACCCGGTAGAGACGCCGATGAGCCCCCGGTACTTGAGCCAACAATCACTTTAGTGCGCCGGTGCTTATATTTCACCTCTTGAAAACGCTCTTCTTCTGACTCGGGTTGAATTCTCTTGTTTTCTTTGTTTTTTTACTTTTATTGACTACTGCAGATGCAAAAGTTCCAGTCGAGAGGGAGTCGGAGAGTTTTGATTCCACTAAACACAACATTGTCATCCACTTTTTCACGAGTTACCTCGCTGTTATCACCCCGTTTGTTTTTTTCGCTTATCTTTCCGTGTGTGTTGTCAAAGGGCGCCGACCAGTTGACACACAGCTTTAGAAGAACCAGACATAGGAGGAACGATGACGTCCCATGTTCGACTTGATCTGACGTCACACACTTATTGCGTGAATGTTTTCCCCGGGCCCCTTTCATTGGCAACAGGCATCTGGAGATCTATAATTTTCCCCTTTAAGCAATTGTTACTAAAACCCCCTTTCATCGAGAAGCCGCTTCAGTAGTATGTTTTCACGTCTTAGAAAAACAACTTCTACCGCCCGGGTTTAAACTCCTCGGCCGTATGGGATGCACTAGTCTTGCTGCTCTCCGTCGACCCCACGCACAACACAGGCCGGGCACAGCCACGGGCTCGGCTCGTCTGAACTGTCGTTTGTGACACCCGCCCCTAAAAAGTTTAGGTTAGCACACTTGATGTGTGACCGGCTGCACAAAAGACGCACTTTGATCCATTAACAACTTTTTTCGCACACTTGTAACACTTGTATACGGGTTTGTTGCGGAGCGAACTTCTGGCTTACCCAGTACGTCCGCCATTGTACTGTGTGGGTAATAATAAAATAATGGTGGGACGACTAATAATTTTTTTGGTTGGCCTATGATGAAGTTCGTGGGTATTACTTTAGCCGGCAGTAGCCACTCTGTAATTTTTAAACAAGTCTCAAAGTTGTAAAGAAGATAAAAAGAAAATACGAAATTTAACTAGAGTGTGAAATTCATTGTTTTAATTGACATCTGGGGTTCTTCAAGTTAAGGCCGCGTTTCCCTAACTTTGGTTTAGTCTTAAGAAAATTGTTATTGGTTTTATGGTTACAAGAAATCCGATATCCTGATTGGTTAGTAATGTTTCAGTGGCTGTTTATAATGAAATTACTCCTTTTCATTGGTCGCCGTATAAATAACAAAACGTCTGATTGGTCCGTCATAAGAATGGTTTTGTTTTTAACAATTTCTTAGGACAAAACGTAAACAATTTAACACGTATTTCCTATCCCTTATAACTAAACCAATTTGTGGGAACGCGCCTACCAGCTGAAATAATAACAAAGACATCTGATTGGAAGAAGAAAGAGAAGGGAGCCTGCCATCTAAACTCATAAATGACGTATTAAATCACGGTCTCATGTGTAGACGCACGGTCTTTTAATGACTGCATTTAAAGTGGAAGGACTTAAGTAAACGTAGTCCTAGGACAGGCAATCACCATCTAGACGCGTGCACCAACAACGCTACTACACATAGATATTAGATCACTTTCTTGTGATTTCGACTCGAACACTTTCCACATTTTATACTCTCTCTCTACTCCATGCTCTAGTTTTCTGCTTGTAACAATTCCATAAAGGAAGCCTTCCATGAGACGATTTTCAAATCACGCCAGCGCCCTCTATATCGCTGCGCAGCAAAGCATTATGGGAGAAAGGGCATTTCACGCGAATGCCTTTTGTGCCATATGCTCGGTGTGTGGAGAACTGCAGTTTCCCAACAATGGCAGCGCAGTCCACCACAACTCAATCATATGCATTTATCATGGTTGCACCTTTCTCCTTTTGCAACGAGCCGCGCATGCGCGTTATAATTAATTTAAATGGTGCTATTCACTAAAACGTAAAAAAAACAATTCAACGATCTCTTATATTTCGTGATGGATGGATGGTTCCCTCAGGTGTTTTGGCAGCCGCTCTTGTTTCGCTCAACTGCATTGCGTTCTAACGGTCACTTAACGCGTCCAACGCTTGAAAGTGGGTAGGACCAGGAGTAACTAGGACCTACCTTATATTGTGTGTTGGTTCCCTCAGGTGTTGGCATTCCGCTACTTCGTTCACTGGTGCCGTGGCGATTCCTAACGGTCACTATCGTCCAACGCATTGAAGTGGCTAGGACCAGGAGTAACTAGGACCTACCTTATATTGTGTGTTGGTTCCCTCAGGTGTGTGCAGCCGCTCTTCGCTCACTGGCTAGTGCGATTCTAACGGGTCACGTACCGTCCAACGCATTAGAAGTGGTAGACCAGGAGTAACTAGGACGCCACCTATATATTGTGTGTTGGTTCCCTCAGTGTTGTGCAGCCGCTCTTCGCTCAACTGGCAGTGCCGTTCTAACGGTCACTACCGTCCAGACGGCATATGAGTGGGTAGTCCAGGGAGTGAACTCGGACCCACCTTATATTGTGTGTTGTTCCCTCAGTTGTTGTGCAGCCGCTCTTCATTCACTTGCTATTGCATTCTTAACGGTCCCGTACCGTCAACGCCTGAAGTGGGTATGGAACACTGAGTAACTAGGACCCTCATTTATTTGTGTTTGTTCCCTCAGGTGTTGTGCAGCGCGCTTCGGCTCACTGGGCAGTGCGTCCTAACAGGACACGTACCGTCCAACGCCTTGAAGTGGAGTAGGGCCAGGAGCAACTCTGACCTACCTTATATTGTGTGGTTGGGTTCCCTCAGGTGTTGTGCAGGACCCGCTCTTCATTTCAACTGGCAGTGCGATTCTAACGGTCACGTACCGTCCAACTCATTGAAATGGGTAGTACCGAGTAAACTAGGACCTACTATATTGTGTGTTGGTTTCCCGGTCAGGTGTTGTGCGCCGCTCTTTCGCTCAACGGCAGTGCGATTCTACGGTCCACGTACCGTCCAACGCAGTTGAAGTGTTAGGACCAGGAGTACTATGACATACCTGGTATTGTGTGTTGTCCCTCAGGGTGTTGTGGCAGCGCCTCTCTATCGCTCCAACTGTCAGTGGCGATTCTAACGGTCAAGTACGCGTCCAAACGCCTTAAAGTGGTAGGACCCAGGATAACTAGGCCCACTTTATTTGTGTGTTGTTTCCCTTCAGGTGTTGTGCAGGACCGCTCTTCATTCAACTGGCAGTTGCGATTTCTAACGGTCACGTCCGTCCCAACGCCTTAAAAGTGGGTAGGGTTTAGGAGTACTGGACCTACCTTATATTGTGGCTTGTTCCATCAGGTGTTTGTGCAGCCGCTCTTCGCTCAACTGGCAGTGTGCTATTCTAACGGTCACGTACCGTCCAACTCATTGAAAGTGGGATGACCAGGAGTAACTAGGACATACCTTTATATTGTGTGTTGGTTCCCGTCAGTGTTTGTGCAGTCGCTCTTCAATTCAACTGGGCAGTGCGATTCTAAACGGTCAAGTACCGTCCAAACGCATTGAAGTGGTTAGGTTGAGGGTACTATGACCTAATCCTTATATTGTTTGTTTGGTTCCCTCGGTGTTTTGGCAGCCGGCTCTTCTGCTAACTGGCAGTGCGATCTCTAACGGTCCGTAACCGTCCAAACGCATTTGAAGTGGGTAAGAGACCGAAGTAAACTAGGACCTACTTATATTGGGTGGTGGTTCCCTCAGGTGTTTGTGCAGCCCGCTCTTCGCTCAACTGTAGGCAGTGCGTTCTAACGGTCACGTAACGCGTCCAACGCATTGAAAGTGGGTAGGACGAGCTGTGGAGAGCCGTTGTACATAGGACGGGTGTCTCACGAGGGAACTACTACCGTGGGCAAGGTACTCAACAAAAACATTTTACTTTTGACAATTACACTCTTACGGCCTTATTGCCTCGATTCCTCTACTTTTGTAAAAATCTTACCCCCTCACCCGCCCGTGGTAACCAAAAACAAACACCAGTTTACTAAGAAGTAAGAATGTTTGTTTATAAGGTTTTGCATTCCCGGGACACAGGAATACGGTTATTACCTATAATTAGAGATACAAGTTTTGAGCGTTTTAGGTTTTTGATGCTACGAAATGCTAATTTTACTAAAAATAATGTTTTTAATGCCTATTGAGAACTAGTTTATCAATGTATTCTAGCATTTTATATGACTATTATATTGAATTTAAATGTTCCTATAATTCATCATTTACCATTAGAAGTGTAAGAAACACCCTACATTTAGGGTTTTGGTGGAAGGGAAACCAATTTATGCTACAAAATGCTAAATATTATTGAAGATGAAGGAGGAATAGCAAGTACACAGCATGGGTTTCGTAAGGGTTATTCTTGCGAAACTCAGGTAACAGGTTTCACTCAGGACATAGCTGATACACTTGATAATAATGGTAGGGTTGATGCAATATTTATTGACTTTCAAAAAGCATTTGACAAAGTAACACATAAGATTTTAATGGAGAAATTCGGCAACAAAATAAGAAATATAAAATATTGTGAAATGGGTTGGGGACTTTTTGAGTAATAGAACTCAAAGAGTAAGAGTAGGGAATGCAATTTCAGAAGAGATTGACGTTACTTCCGGAGTACCTCAAGGCAGTGTGCTAGGACCAAATTTGTTTATTATTTTTATAGATGATATACAGATAGGAATTAAATCAAAGGTTAGACTTTTTGCGGATGATGGAGTGTTATACAGGGAAATAACGAAAGAAGAAGATGTTAACATAATTAAAGAAGACTTGACAGTAATTGAAAAGTGGGTAGATATATATAAATTGGGTTTGAATGTGAGTAAATGCAAGGTTATTTCATTTAACAGAGCTAAGAAAAAAGCGGAAATAAATTATAAGTTGTGTGGTAAAACACTAGATATTGTCATCAAGTACAAATACTTGGGAATGTTCTTGGATAACAATTTAGATTGGGGACAACATGTTGAACATATAAGTAAAAAATCAATAAATTCACTAAATTTTGTAATGAGACAGCTAAAAAGAGTTCACGCAGAAATTAAAGCTAAAGCATATAAATCTCTAATAAGACCAATTTTGGAATATGGAAGTGCGATATGGGACCCTTATAAGGATAAACATATAAAAGCATTAGACAAGGTTCAGCGATTAGCAGCAAGGAGAGTAACTGGAAAAGTAAAGAGGTGGAGATGGATAACTGATTCTAAGGGAAGGAGGATAAGAACTTATGATAGTGTTACTAAAATGATAGAAGATTTAGGATGGGATTCTCTGAAGACGAGAAGAAGGAGAAATACACTGTGTAACTTATTTCGTGCTACGAAAGGAATGGAGGGATGGAATGAGATCAGTGGAAAAATTGCAAAAGGATTTTACAAAGGGAGGAAAGACCATAACTGGAAGTTAGAATGTAATGGGTCAAAGAAGGATGTTGGGAGGTGGTCATTTCTCAACAGAACAATTGTGGAATGGAATAAATTGCCAGCTGCAGCTGTTGAGGAATCCAAAGTGAAAAGTTTCAGAAAATGTTTGGAGGAAGTAGATAAAGAATAATATTTGTTAGGTCATTGTTTGTTAATTTTGATATTGTAATTAATTGTTAATTAAAAAGAAATGTGTTAAGGATGTTTGGAAGAGGTATACATAGAATACCATTTATGATGTTTAACGTGTTGATACTGTAATTAATTGTTAATTTTAAAAGAAAATTGTTGAGTTAAGATAAAAATGTTGGATAGCCTACTTGCCACCATGTATAAATAATACATATTAAATTTTGCAAGGTATACAATAAATAAATAAATAAATGTGTAAAAATTCATGCTAAATATTCTAAATTTAAATGCAAAAAAACGGATCTCTACCTATTATCCTTCACACCACGTCTCTCTCCGCGTAGCTTATGGATCCGTATCCGGCCAAATTGCTAACTTTGTATGAAGGTGAAATATCATTGGAGGGTTCAATAACTGTGGTGTTACTTCTAATTTTTATTTTGATTACGTACATCCTGAGACCATCCCTGAGATAGCCTGGCAGCTGGACCCTGGAAAAGTCGTAGCCATGCCCGCTTAGTATTCACATACTAATGGAGATGGTGGCGGACTTGAATTTCACTCAGAAAAATTGGAACTCTGTCTCGTGGAAATAACTTTTTGGACCTAATATTCATTGGTAATCCTGACATTGAGACCGTTTTCTCCAAAATCGCAAAACCAGCAGTAGTGTCGGACGATATTACTTTCAGTTGTACCGTTGAGTGACTATATTAGTCACTCGACGGTTGTTCATTTAAACTACCAAAAATCACTTTGAATCGAAAACCGAGAATAGAATCTCAACTCAATTGGCGCAAAGCTGACCTCAATGCCTTGAAAGCTGAGCTCTACAGAAAACTGTGGTGTGTGTGAATGACCATCATGATGTAATGGACAGATGTAACATTTCCTACCAGATCCTTAACCCTTGAACACACCCATTTTAAGACATTCTGTAGCCCCATATACACCAAGAAATCCCAAAAATCTCCAAAAACTGTTTCCCCTCCCCTTCTTTTAACCCAATTGTGTGATTTTGTAGTCCATTCTCACTTGCATTCGAAATATTTTTTAAAGCAGAACTCGATGTGCTACTTTTTCGCGTGTTTTGACGAGCGTGACATTAATTGCACCATGGCAGGCCTTACACGAAAAATTATGTTTAAGCAAATTATTAGCTTTAATTAAGAATATCGGGCATATAAATTGCTACATGCTATTGCTATTCATGCCATCTCTGATTCTCTTTAAAAAATATAAAGCTAACTGTTTGTACCTTGATTTATCGCAATGAATAATAACTAGAAATTTGTTGTTTTTGTTAGTAAGAGCACTTACCCGACAGGCTGGTCCCATGTTCAGCCCCCGTAGTAGCGATTAGAAAAAATCCAAATAACCTCGACATGCTACTATTGTTTTGTTATTTATATTCGCCTCTAAAAGTTGCAGATATGCGCTCTGGCGGAGAAGCGCTCAACTGGAGGTTTGGGGTAACTTCTACCGCGCGTATGCTTTTTCACACAGATATTTGTATTACGATTGCATTAGTTTTGGGACTGTTGGCGATATAAATACATGCAACAGTCCACAATATTGATGTTTGCTATAAACAAGAATACTGAAATAGAGTAAAAAACGACGTCTCAATATATCCATTGATCTTGAAAACGTTTAATTTTGCAAGTCAATGAAGTGACAAAATGTTGAGGATTGGGCTTTCATCATTGATTTTATTGGCGAAATTGACATGTCATACTCATAATAATATGTATTAATGTATTTATTTTATTTATTTATTTAACGTTTATCCTGTTCATTTAAAAATGATTTACAATGGCGATATTGTTCATGATATTTTACGTCAAAACTTTTACAGTCTCCTGGTATAAAAGTACAACATATACAAAGGCCCCGGGGATCCATGAAGAATTCAAGTCCTTTTTTGGTGACCTTTGCGTAATAATATCGCCATTGTGACACCACGATAATATTTAAAACTGAATATAATTTACGACCATGCATGTATGTAGGGTACTTAGGCAACCAAGCCTAACTAGTTTTAAGCAAATATACTTCCATAATTATGTTAACTAAACATTCATGTACTGATGACCGTTTTTTAATTACGTATTTAGGGAATTTTTCGCAGTGATTCTGTTTTTATTTGTCAATGTAAACATCACTCAGACGTTTAATTAGACGAGGGAGCGGAGCGACTGTGGATACAATTCAACTCAAACGGGTCTTTGTCGTGATTAATTTGTCTGTTTGTTAAATGTTAGATGTTGGTATGTCAGGTCCCATACGGCCGAACGGCCAAAAAGGTTGAGCTGAAATTTTAAATATACATCCGTGACCAGATAATTGAGAACTGCCTTCCAAATGAGCAAAATCCATTGTGATATAAATCTACAAGAAATAATAAAATGAAAAATATACTGGAAATGTGTAGGTTTCATTTTAACTACAGTGCCTTTGTTCTTGAAGAAGTCATTTTTATCTTTTTTGTCAGGCCGTGATTACATGCAGTGACCAAGGTGTATCGAATCTTGCACGCTCAAGTTTTCCCTAAATTCCGCTGGGAGATTGAGAATACCTTGCAATCTTTACTCGTGTTTCGTACCGGCTATGTTTTCCATAGTATTGTATGCATTTCAAATATGTTTTATAATTTTTTAAATACATTCCAGAAATTCAAAAATCTTTGCTGACCGGGGGTTTGAACCTAGGTCTTTCACATTTCGGGTATAAGGGCGCCATAGCCAACTAGACAAGGAATTGCCAAAGTCGTTGTTAGACGAGTGACCGAGCCATGTGCTAAGTACCCGGGAACATTTGCATTTACGTTTGATAATAATATAGGTATACATAATAGGGTTTTGAGTTTAGTCGGTATAAGGGCGCGTCAACTGTAAGCCCATAATGCGCCACTCTAGCCTATGATAGGCTAGAGAGACAAGGTACTCATGGCTCAATCACTCGTCTTACAACGACTTTGGTCTTTTCCTAGTAAATAGTTATATTCTAATTTGAATTATAATACCTAGCCAACGGTTTAGCCGGTTTCTACTCGAACACCGAAGTTAAGCAACATACGGGCGTGGTCAGGGGTAGAGTGGGTGAACGCTCTGACCTGCTGACGGAGGGTTCGAGAGCTAGTGTAACGGCTTCGTTCTCCTCGACGTCTGCTCGGCAGTCCGGGTTAGTGGAGGAACCTACATGACTGTCAAGGTTACACCGTCCTATCGGATAGGACGTTAAGCCGTTGGTCCCCTTGGAACTTTTCGAAATGAGTAGGCTACGTGCCGGTACCGGGTTTCCCTTTCTCCCTTCTATTCATACTTCATCCTCATCTTACACCACTCATCACGAATTGAATAACCTTTGTGCCATAATATGAGACGTTAAGCAATATCATAATCAATCAATCAATCATTTGAGTTAACACAGAAATTTGATTCGTCGTTATCTATCAACATCATTGATTGTAAAATTATACGGTTTCTTACCTAAACACTGCATACATAATAATAAAAATAGTTAATGCCAAAATAAAAAGACTGTTTTAATATTAAAGTGACTATACACGTTCTAAGGCTAGAAAAAAGCTATCCATACCTTTTCACTGGAATAACGTCTTGCAGTGTTGTTGTTTTTTAGTTATTATTAGTTTGAAGATTGTTGTTATTAGGTTTATTTTATGTCTTGACTTAATGTCGTTTGTCGTTGCCTTCATTTGATATACACGAATCGTCGAATCGATTCTATAATAGACCTATAGCACTCACAGTTTCTATAGTCAAAACAGTTCAACAGTGTTACAGTGAGTGAAATGTAGGACGTAGGGGGGGGGGGGGAACTCCGGGGGGGTCAAGCCAGGCATGGGTGTCATTTGCTAACTTAGCTTGTTGGGTGATTCTTAGGATTTTAACTTCAGTCGGGCTGGCAAACAAAAAGGAAGGTTTTAGTTAACATTTTCTAGAAAGATTCAGTAAGAGACGTGATTTGCGAGACTAGACTAGCCATCTGATTTTAGACTATAATAACCAATATATTTTGAGTGCAGTGTTTTCACTCCCAAGCAGACTGTCGACCGATTTCAGTCAGGTAATCAATCTTCAATGCAATATTAGTTTTAAAATGTTACCCTTATTCATAATTAGAATTCGCCTGAAAACGTGTTTTAGGCCACCTATCAAGGTCACATTTAAAAAAAATCTCGCCTATGGCGAAAGAACCTCCGGCGGCTGGGGCTTTGCCCCAGGCCCCGGTTTGCCCACCCGACCACGTAGTCAACTTTACTGTGACCCCCCCACTAAAAAAAAAGTTCCTACGCAACTGATGTATTAACGGTATTTTCTGTCTTAGGTGCACCCAAGCCACGGATGCTGCTACATACCATTCTATGGAAAGGAGCATAGTTATAAGCACTATGAAGTATTGCTGGAATGTTAACAAACTTTGTAGTTCTTGAAATAGCCATGTTGTGTGAATTAAGCATGGAATTTTGAGTATTTGTTATCTCTGTCAGCTTGCTTAAATAAAATAATCCAAATTGCAAAGCAAATTCATATTTTCTCATGTTGTACTTATTCAGTCTCGTGTTCCATTTTATTAAAACCCTGTGCACATACTTTCCTAAGGTTTTAGGTTTAAGGTTTATGGTTTATGGTCTAAGAAATGTTTTTCTATAACGTTTCTAGTACGCGCGCTACCATTGGCCGGATTTATGAGAGCTCGCTTCTCATTGGCTGGGTTTAGTGTTCAGTGTCTAAGGGCTAGCGAGATGAAATATTTTTATTTTGTTAAACCTTAAACCTTAAATCTTAGGAAATCATGTGAACACGATAACGCTTTGGGCATGTTTCAACTTCGTGATGACCAGATGACAGAAAGATGTTCACACAGTGAAATATAATATAAGTGTTTTTAAACGAAGCCCAAAAATTAAATGGGAAAGATTTTACAAAAAGTTTCCGACTGATATTAAAGTCTTTTTTTATGGAATATCTATTGGATAGTGCATTCTATATGTGTGATTTTTTGGACTGAAAATTAATGATTGTGATAACCATAAATTTAATGTATTTTTTTGTAAAATGACGAAATCGGTAATATATTTTATGATGTATGTGAATAATACATGAAATGAAATGAAATAAAACAACTCAATCCATCAACTTCAACTGATTATGTTTGAAAACTAGATCAATAAATTACTACTTTTATTGTAGAATTTTGTTAATTTTAAGATAAGTTCAAGTTAAACTTACACCTTGACGTTGCACCAGTCACAGAACTTCTGATCATAACTGCTGCTTGGAAACATCGTTTAGTTATGTAACCATGGACTTAGAATAGTAACTGGCCATGATGTAACCATGGACTTAGAATAGTAACTGGCCATGATGTAACCCAACGAAATTCATCGGGACCTGCCCGACAACGACCATGACAACACGAACGAAGACAAAGACGATGACGACCACGACGTGACAATCCAACAGCACAGTTGGTTCTATCATGGGATTTTCCACCCCATATCCCCTATGGGCTAGAGTAGCGAATTGTGACTTAACTAAAAGTAGCATATAGAATTAAAGGGGGGGGGGGGGCAGAGTCCTCACTCAATTCGATGTCGTCTTTGTTCGTTTCGTCGTCGTCGGGGAGGTCTTTCTTTTTGGATATAACGTGATGGGAAGAGGACAGATTAAATTAAAACATATATTTTTTTATTATTAATTAATTTAACCATACACAAGGCAAGGTGGTGACGTTTTTATGTGATCAAACTCAAAACCACCACACATATTGTACTTAAAGAAGTATTGTTTAGATTCTAAAAAGTCTTGAACCATTCCTCAATATTGGTCTTTCTTTTTTATTCCCCTTTTCAGAGAATTGAGAATGCGATTAAAAAGTTTATTGACTTTAATTGATCAAATTATTTTACATTTTCACGTTATGCTGGAGAAATTTGTATGTGATCAAACCGAAAGTAACCTATGCGTCAAATGCTTATTTTGTCATTTCCTGGAAGACATTTGAACTTAAGTTTGTAGTGCTTTTGATCCATTCTCTAATGGGTTCAGTGGATGTATAATTCATCCAGAATTTTCTTATAGTTCCACACCTGACTCGGTCTTCGCCCCCGTCCCCCGACCATATGCCCACTGTGACATAGGGAATTGTGGGTCCGACACCGTTGTGGCGCCCACCAGGACACACTATCGGTCCCCCCTGGTCCCCCTCGCACGGCATGTTCGACCCGTTTACCAAGTTGTAGGCACAAATACGGTCTCTACTTTCTACAATTGAACCTTTTGCCCGACAACAATATATGTCTCCTCTGGCAAGGGTCAAGTTTATATAATATTGCCGATAATCCCAAGTTATTTCTCCACTTTGGTCTTCGCGTTGCATGCCATAACCCACCGCCATGCAGCCTTCCGTCAGATCGGCCGGCATACTGGACTTGAGTAGATAGGTGTATCCATCCTGGCCTGTATACGGTTCATGCCAGGGCTTCATCTTGAGAAGAGCGACGCCGAGATCCGTTACTATTTTCACATTTGGATCGCTACACTCACTAACATATGTTACCGAATTCTCAGGTGCAAAATAATTCTCAACATCGTGCAATCGGCAAAGCGAGAATGGGTCAGTCCCGTGAGTGCAATCCCAAGTTACATATAAGTCTTCGGATGTGATGTTTTTCACGAACCTGTAACATAAAGCCGTGAAGTTTGTGGACAAGAACACTTCGTAAACAATGTAACTCAAAACACAGCCGACGACATAATATATATATTTCTTAACCTTTTTCCAACATAAGTCGGGTCAGGGGGTGGCTAACCACCAGATTTTCTAGGGCACACAAAGTTTATTAACACCGGCCGACGACATAATGTGTATAATGTATATTATGAATGATAAATATAATTAATTTGGATTTATATCACGTATTTATTTGATAGCCAAATGACTCTCTACGTTTCGACAAATAACATTTGCCATTATTAAGCTGATATAATATGAAGACCCCCTGTCAAGAATGACAGTTATGTCAGCTGTAGACCCACCATGCAAAGCATGTTTTGTAGACGGAAGATCATTTGGTTGCCAGGTGCAAATCGTGCATACAGACTTTAGAAATATAAATAACGCCAGAGAACTACAGAAAACAGCAGTACTTGGCACTACACGACTTTTGAGAAGTGTCTTTAAATGTATATGCAAAATACTTTCCCATATAGTTTTCACACTATTAGGCTACTAATCTTATTAACATTATAATGTTTAATGTTTTTTTGTAGGAGTAGGTTATGTTAATTTGTCTTCTTGTCTAGGCCCATGGTAGAAAAAGGTCCAGAGCAGGGCTCTGCTAATCGTAAAAGGCGACGAAAGAGGAAAAGTCCATCTAGTAAACATAAGCTGGGTTAATAGGAGAGTATATTACTCCCCTAAACTAGAGACGAGCTCTGGCAGTCGTCGTCACGGAAACGATCCCTTCTTTTGACGACCTCCTTGACGACGTAGACAATGACAAAACCAAAGTTCACAAAGACAACGACGACCATGACGTAGACCTCCCCTCTCACCCCCACCCCTTTCCACCCCCTACCAGTGGCTAATAATTAGCCACTGATAATTTACACTGAATTATTCAGACCAGCATTGGAATTTCCTTCCCTTTTCCCTAGACAAGAGTGTCGCATTATGACCTAACGGTTGACCCGCCCTTGATAAAAAAAGAATTACAACAAATGTTGATTAGTCAGGCAGCATCTTACAGGTGACGATCAACTTTCTTTGGTGCAAGTTTCAAGTTTCAATTTATTCATTCGATTGATACATGGTAACAGATATAACCTCTCTAGGAAGAGAAGGAATGAATAATCCTTAATAGTTATTATGTTCATGAACATGATTCACATGATAATGATGGAAAATACAAATACTAAAAAGTAAAAGTGGAATTTGAAAATAAGCGAGTTACTAATGATAATGATATATATTTTTTTACAATAGTATAACTGGAGAAGAGAATTGTAGGATGAGGTTATTTACATTGGTACATACAGATGAAAGTAAGAGACATAATGATATGGAGGTATATAACTAAAAAATAGTGACCATATGTTACATTGTAAATTGACTTTGAAGCAGGTGATATAGGCCTATCATTGCTGACTTTAGCTAGAATAATTGTTTATTATTTACATGGAGAGGTAGTCACTAACCGAGTAGAAGCTGTTGAGCTTGTTGTAGAGGGTGGTGGCTAGGTATTCGGGGCCTAGTGCAAAAAGGCGTAGGTGGTGGGGCGGCCTATGTATGTGAAGGATGGCTCTTGTGTTGTGGCAGTGCACAGACGCATTGAGAAGGAAGAGGTTACTATTTGTGCGAACAAAGAGTGCAGCAGACTGGATGAATGTGCATGCTAGAGTTAGAATTCCTAATTCCTTAAAGAACTCCCTACAGGAGTGTTTTCTGAAGACACCCGCAATAATGCGTATCGCTCTCATTTGGAGGATGAATATTCTATTAGCTTGGGGGGAGGCTCCCCAAAATAGAGCAGGCCATAGGATAAGTGAGAGTGGATGTGGGCAAAGTAGACTTGCAATAAGATATGGGGGTGAACAATTTGTTTGAACTTACGGATAGAGAAGCACCCAGATAGAATGTTGTTGGCAACATGGTTACCATGGATAGAGCAGTCGAGTTTTTCGGTCAATGCAAGGCCAAGGACTTTTATGCTGGGTGCGCGGGGGATACTCTAGATGAACCAGGGGACTAGCTAGTGGGATCTTATTGGGGGTGTGAAAGTATAAGTATACCGTTTTAGAGCGCGAGATGGAGAGTTGATTGTCGCGGCTGTATGATGACATTTTGGCCACTTGGCTGTTGATTAGGGGAGCAAGTGCCTGAGAGGGATGGTGTTTAGGTAGGGTCAGCAGATGGCTGGAGTCATCCGCATATTGTGTGAGAATACCCTTATCCAGAAAGGTGGCCTGGTCATTAACATATATGGTGTAGGCTAGGGGCCCGAGTATGGAACCCTGGGGAACTCCACAGACTATGGACAGAGATTTAGAGCGGGTTTTGGTGACGGATAGACCATTGGCTGTCTCGATTTCAACTACTTGAGAGCGGCCGGAGAGAAAAGAGGGAAATCCAATCTAAAGCGATCCCTCGGATGCCATAGGTATTTAGCTTTCCTAGGAGAATTTTGTGATCTATCGTATCAAAAGCCTTTGTCAAGTCGTAGAACACTCCTACCACATGGTCACCTATGTCCAAAGCAGAGTAGAGAGGGGAAAGAAAACTGAAAATTGCGCTTGTGGTGGATTTGTTTTTCAAGAAACCATGCTGAGTAGGGGAGAGAATGTTGTGATATATTAGAAATGATGATAGACGATCAAGCATGATGTATTCATATATTTTGGAAAAAGAGGAGAGCAGAGAGATGGGTCGATAGTTAGTCATCTAAGATTTTTTGCCTTTGTGTTTGTAGATGAAGATTATTTTTGCTGTCTTCAGTTTGGAGGGGAAAATCACGTCGGAAAAGGATTGATTTATGATGTAGGCTGATGGGCCGGATATAAAGTCCACTTTTATTTGAAAATAAGAGAGCCTGGCACCTCGTCAAGTCCATATGAGTGTTTGGAACTAAGTTTCCTAATTACAGTAGCTACTTCGATGGGAGTGGTTGGGTGGATGAAGATAGTTGGGGGGGGGGGGTTTTGGAGGAGGAGGAGTGTTAATTGATGCATTGGGCTTACCAGCAGGGTTGCACGAGTTGATGAAGAAGTCGTTAAAGAGATGACATTGAGATGATGCGTCAGATATAACTTTACCATTAGCGATCAGAGAGTGCATTTGGGTTGCGGGGCATTGGTCTGTGATTAAATCATGGGCCAAATAGCTTTTGAGGTGATAGATTCTGAGATTAAGTAGTCTTTATATGCTTGCTCTAGCAAAAGAATGCAGATGCTTGGTAGTAGTAGGGGTAGAATGAATGCGCGGTAAAAGGAAATCGCCTTTTTGTATGAAAGAGGAATATCTTTTACCAACGCAAGCAAAAATTATCTGTGCTAGATCACAGAGTTCCTCCGTGTGCAAGATCCACGCTGAGCTAGCGTGAATAGAATTGACAAAGTTGTTTTGTTGGGAAAACAATTTCGAGACACTTGCATTCTTTCTTTGGGACCAGTATAGTAGAGTTTAGCTTGGCAAATGGTTCTAGCATGAGACTTAATATTATTATAAGAATGTAATTCATCTGTCATCTATTGAAAGACGAGTTACACAAAGATCAAAATAATCATTTAACCAACCTGTCAGTTTTGTGCACCAATTTGTACAGGTAGTGACATGGCAGACAGCGAGCAGAAGTTAGGACCCACGAGGGGTGAAGTAATACACCAGTACAATTTCCCTGGCGCCGATGAGGTTCGCTGTCTGGATTGAGCGTATCCAGAGAATACTCCAAATATGAGATGCTCACGACAAATTTGAAAAAATGTTTTGAAACTTCACCGTGGATCCTTGTGCTGAATCCTGATCCGTCATTTTGTCCTGATTTGTGGAACAAAAACAAATTTGTCGTTAATAGTAACTTGGCCACCTCTCTGTTGAAAAACATGGTTAACTCATATTTAGTACATATCGTAAACAAAAAAGTATGTAGGTGTGTATATTTCTCTCCGAATCTAGAGGCGAGCTCTGGCGGTCTTGCGTCAGGGACACCTCCCTCTACCCATTGCGACCTCACCGACGACAATAAAAATGACGACCGCGACGTGAGAACACCCCCTTTCCTTCCCCTTATTACCCGTGGCTGGTTCTGACCAGCATGTGACTCGCCTCCCCACATCCCCTAGGCTAGAGTGGTGCATTGTGACCTAACGATTGACGCGCCCAAATAAACTAAAAATGTGTCTGTAAAATAAATGTGTAACACAGATTTTCGGCGCTTCCCTCACCTGCTTCCTCCGAGCCAGATGTTGCAGCGTTGCCCCCAACCAAGAACTGACCCAGGATAGCCAGGACGACCAGGGTCAACATCCTTGGTATCATCAGAAAGTCCTGTAATAAATAAGTACCACGCGTATGAGGCCCTAGGCTACAGTGGCGCATTAATACCTAACGGTTGACGCTCCCTTAAACAAAATAAACTCTAAACTCTCATTCACCTACGTTCGATAAACCACATCTTTAATAATGAACAAAACAGTTCAGCAATTATTTTCTATTGCCTTCTTGCTAGTTTTCATTTTCCCATCTCACAGTTTGACATAGCTTATTAGACGAGGGAGCGCAGGGACTGAGTGTTACCATTCAACACAAACTCACTCTGTATCTCTATGAGTGAGTGAGTGAGTGAGTGAGTGAGTGAGTGAGTGAGTGAGTGAGTGAGAGTGGTGAGTGAGTGAGTGAGTGATGTGAGTGAGTGAGTGTGAGTGAGTGAGTGAGTGAGTGTGTGTGTGAGTGAGTGAGTGAGTTCGCTCCAGAACTGCAGAACCGCTGACCAGATTGCGCTGAAATTTTCAAACACACTTCTGTGACCGGTATTTAGGCTGATATTTTCAGTAAAATCCGTTACGATTTACCAAAAGAAAAAAAATCCGTCAAATTTGAACCAGCGATGTCAACTGTTTACATTTTCTGCATTAAATTATCATGGTTGTGGCTACAGCCTGGGTAACAAACAATTCTAAAAAATTAGCTATCATACTATGAAAACGTGAAGTTGGTGCAGGACGAGTGAGCGAGCCATGTGTTGAGTACCCGGGTAACGTGCGTGGTCGTGGTACGTGAAGGAAATATCCATAGATCCAGCCTCAGCTAGGGGAAGGAAAGGGAATGTTCCCGGCTATACTCAACACATGGCTAGCTCACTCGTCTTATATCAATTTTGTTGTTTTCCTAGTAACATACCTTTTCGTTAAACCTTCAAAGCTGTCTTGTGCAGGCGTTGAGTATGAGTGACTGTAGCGTGACACCTTCAGGTAGGTCTTATGTTCACGCATCTGTAGCATAATGCTGCACGACTGTGTGTTTGCATTGATATCGTAGAAACAATCACAGCATATTTTTTAGTTTTTGATAGATTGCATAGTAAATAGATTAAATGGCAGTTAATAAGTTTATGTGCACAGTTTATTGGAGTTGATATGTATATTGATCGTGCTGACAGAACAGCAATAAACCAGGGATTAAATCCCTGCACAAACATAGTTAAATTTTCAAACATTATCATTCTTTACAAGGACCTACCCCTGTAACCCCGTCTGGGTTTTTTAAATATTTTTTTTCCCCGGAAGGCAATCAGATTTTTTCCCCCAATGTCATCATTAATACCTGTCGATAGAGTCCATGTTACATGAAATGTTGTTGGCCTAAAAAGAATTTACTTATTCCCCTATGGCAAATGCCCCGTCTGGGCCCGGGGTAGAATAGTGTATTTGCAACGTATTTTATAGTTCAACTAGTAAGAATTTCACCAATTTTTCACCAAAATCTAGTACGAAAAAATTTAAGGGGTATTCACTAGTCACCCACTAAACTAAAAAAATGTATTTCATTCTGGCTAACTAGTTATGAATTTAGAAATTAACAGCAAAATTATTAGGTCCACCATGACCCAAATGAAAAATTGACAAACTTGGTATTTTTCGAGCTAGGTCCCACCGGCAAAAATCGTCCATAAAAATTAACATGGGGACGATCTTTTTGGCCCGTGACCTTGGAGGATTATGATTTAAAAAATGGCCATTATTGATGTACTTCACAGCCTTTTCTGTAAATTCTCTATATTTTGTTTTGTAATTTGGGCAAGTAATTCTGCCAAAATATGCTGATAACCAAGGAGGGTTTTATTTTGGAATGCATATTTTTGCGTGTTTGAGAGTATACTGTTGTGCACAGTTTCAAGATACGATGTTATAAAGGGCCGTTTTAGTTTTGTACGATGCTCTTGTATCTATGTGGAACCAAAAATAAGCAGGTTAAATCCGACCTAAAAAATTTCCCCAAAAAACCCAACGTTTAAAATCTTGGATTAAAAAAGTAGGAAAATTAGTGAATCCAGTTACGAGAAAAAATTTTTGTTTAACGATTTTTAGTGAGCATTATTACTATAGATTGGAGGGAAATTTTGTTTGAGGTAATAGCGTTTTTTAAAAAATTCGAGTAGTCAATTTTGATACAATTTTGTAATTAATGTTAATTTTTTATTAATTTTATTCTGGGGAAAAGTTGTTAAAAGAGCTATAGTGAAAAAACTGACTTACCTTTTTTAACGGTGTACCAAAAAAAAATTTTCACCAGAAAACTTGTCTATCCAAAAAAAAAACTGTAAAAAAGTCGTTTTATATAAAAAAATGGCTTATCCACGCCCATTCACTTTCAAATTTAAAAAATCGGCCTTTTTGTTGAGGGTTTTTCCGGGGTTTTTCGCACGTCCATCCCACGATTGCTATAATTCCCTTTAAAAAAAATATGATTTTTGGTTGGTTTTCGCTCACTCTCGGCGTCGGGACCTCAGGGTTGGTTTGGGTCGCTTGATTTACTGCCCCCACTAAAAATTAGTTAAAAAACGATGGTAGATTTTAAAAATCAATTATTTATTTAAAAGTATCTACGACCCAATCCTGTAGAAATTTTTTTGGACCGTGTAAAATTTTTTATTTTACTTTTAAGGCATTGTACCCCCTTTGGGCCGATAATTTGTAAGTCGAAGAAAATGTCTGAAAGTTTGCTAAATGAAAGAAGGTTTTAAAAAAAAACAGAAAAAAATTGTAAATTTTTTTTGGGCGGGACAAACCTCATTTTTGGGAAAATTATATTTAGATTTTTGGACAAAATGTAATCGGTTTTCTGGACAAGTTTCTTAACACTTTAACTTAATTTGATTATAGCTAAAATAGTTTTCTGAAAATAACAGTTGGGTACGAATTTTTTGTAAAGGGTACAAAATTTAAAAAATCGTATTTTGTCGAGGGGCGAGAACACCATCTCGAAAAACCAAAAACTATAGTGTGTAGAGAGTGGGCCCTATCTCCTCGAAACTTAAAATCCCCGCATCGTAAATGGGAATCTCCTTTTTCCTTTTGACGACCTTTCCCAAAAGACGATGAGACCGCGAAGTGAGAGCCCCCTATCTAACCCTCCCCGGGGGCGGGGCCCTGACCAGCAGGGATTTTACTCCCACATCCATTTGGGGAGATAGGGCATAAGCCCTAACGGTTGAGCGCCTTAATCAAAAAATAATAAACTAAATAGCAATGCTCTTTAATTTTATATCTTCCAAAGTAAAAATTTTTGTAAGTATGTATGTTGTTTTTTTTATTTTTTATATATATTTATATTATTATTTTTATATTATTTTTAAGTAGTTTTTAAATAAAGGAAATTGTTATATATTTTTTTAGTCTGAAAAATAATTTCTATTGCGAAATTTTAAGAAAACTTTTTGTTATAAGACCCAGGAGTTTATTGTGTACAGTTGATCGAAGTGTTATTTTAAGATCTGTGACAAAACAATAAAACTTTAAACTGCAATCTCCATCTAACATTTCCAGCTCATGTCCATTTATTTCGACGCGGGCCCCTTTTCTTCGGGGGTTTCAGTTTAAATAAGGTGTCAGGGGGGAAAGAGTTTTCCCATAATTAGGGGTCATTCAAAAGGGGGGAACTGCAATATTTGGGGTGAGCGTATAAGCGAAATAAGAATTCCCCTTTCACGGAAAAAAAATCCGGAATGTTTTTTTTTTTTATTTTTTTCTTTTGTTAAAAACGTGCCGGCTAAACCCAAACTCCAATTGGTTTAATTTTTTAAATACCTTTTAAACCTGAATTCAGAACTGCCACGTTTTGAGCGCAAATTAAAAAAATTTTTTCATTAAAATCGCAATTTTACGGGATTTTTAAATTTTTAAAAAAATTTCTCGACTTATAAAGTAACAGCTTTTCACGATTGTAATGATTTTTTACGCCCTTATTTTTTACAGCACCTTTATTTTAGAATTAATATATTCGTGGAAATTTGAGCGCAATCGAAAAATTGTTTCTCATGATAATCGCAATTTTTCGTTTTTTTTGTTTTTGTGTTTTGTTAACACGTTTGGCTAAAACCGATCTCCAATTGCAATGAAATTTCTGGAGGCTTCGAAAATTTTGAACTTAGAATTGCCCAAAATTTTTTAACGCAAACAAATAATTTTATTTTTGCTGAAAACGCAATTTACGATAAAAAAATTTTTCGACTTATAACACCTACAGCTTTTTTCATGTTTTTTTTTTTTTTCAGATCCTTTGTGTTATGAAATTAATATTTGTGTGAAAAATTTGAGCGTAATCGAAAAAAATTTTTTCCCATAAAAGCAAAATTTGAGCTTTTTTTTTTTAAAAAAAATTTCGCTCATCCAACCGGCCTGAAAAAAGCGTTTGCGAAGCTTTCCCGGTCTAGTTTTAAGCTTAGGCGCAGGGGAAACCCGACGGACGAGCATGCTAAAGTTTAACCCACAGCATGTAGGGATAGCGGGATAGGGGGCCACATGGTTTACAGTGGCGGTGTATTCCTTTCCGACTATTGCAACGGCGTTATGGGGGTTTTGACGCACGGATAGCGTTTAGCGGGTTAGACTTCTGAGGAAGGTAAGTTGGTTTTAATCTCCGCCGACGTGTTTTTTTTTTTTTTTTTACATTATTTTAATGTTTTTATTTTCACAACGTAATATTTTAACAATAACAATTTTAAAAAAATCCTTTTCGGGGGAAAATCCTTTATATTTTAAATAGAAACGTTAAAAGTCTGTTTGTTTTTGTTTTTAGTGATAGCAATAAAAATTAATAAAACTTCTTTCGGGTGAAAATCCCTTTTATTTTAAATAGTAACGTTAAAGATTTTGTATTTTTTTCGACGTCGGCTAAAAAATGTGTATTTACCCAAAATAAAAAATGAAATCAAATTTATTAATTCTTTTTTGCACTGCAACAAACAATTTCTTCGTTAAACCCCGCCCCTAACCACGTGACGCGCCAACTACCCCTTTTCGACCCCAAGGGGAATCTATCTAGGTCTAAGTCGACACTTTTAATTGCAAAGGGCTCCGATCTCCGCCTAGGGGGACGTCAACTCCAGGCCCGGCCGAGCCCGGGCGGCCGGTCCGTCGCCGTCGCCCCCTTTAAGGCCAATACACTTGGGGGAAACGTTGATTTACCCGCAACGTCCCAAATAGGACTCCAATTTAAAAAGGGAGTGTTTTACCTAAAATTTAAAATGACATCATATCCCAAACCCCGAAAGTCTTAAAACTCACATTATAATATAATATATATTAATTATTTTTATTTTTTGGTAGGGGTAGGGGTTTTCAAACCCCGATGTAAATACCATTCTAATTTAACTTATTTTAAATCTATTACTTTTAGTACATTTACTTGACACCAGCCTGATGGCTTTAAACCCTTATCTTTGCCCGGGACTATCTGTGTTCCAAACCCCCTTGTTAAGCGAGCAAGCGAGCGTTTCCCTTTTACTCGCCGGGGAAAATTTGTCACGGTTTTTCGTTTTTTTTTTTTTGTTTGTTTGTTTGTTTTTTGTTTTTGTTTGTAGTCCCCGATAACGTTTTTGAACGGAGCTCGGATCGAGTTGAAATTTTTACCCTCCGCAAGCTTTTTTTCCGATTGAATGCCATTATTTTTTTGGGAAAAACGTTCAAAAATTTTAAAAAATTTCATTAAAAGTAATCAAAAAAAATTTTTTTTTAAAAATTCCGGCGACAAAATCTGAGATGGCCCAAAACATTAGAATGTCCGTCCGGGCACGAATAGTTAATTTTATTTTGATCCCATAAGTTGAGATGGGAAATTACATTTTAACAAAGTACGGTTACCATGGGAAAGGAAAAGTCGTGCAGCTTTTTGGCTCATGATAGCGGTCCCAACGGGGCCGGTCGAGTTGAAATTTTCACCCTCCGCAAACTTTGTTCTCGATTTAAAGCCATTAGTTTTGTGGCAAAATCGTTCAAAAAGTTAAAAAGTTACATTAAAGTTAACCAAAAGTTTTTTTTTCAAACTCAACGGCGACAAAATCTGAGATAGCCAAATCATTTAGAATGTCCGTCCGGTCACGAATATGTTAATTTTATTTTGATCCGATAAGTAGTGTAGATGGAAATTACATTATAACAAAAGTAACGTTGCCATGGCAACGAAAAGACGCGCGAAGTTTCTAATGCACTGCCACCTAGAAGTAATCAAAATACTTTCGAGGAAGCAGTCTATTATTTGTCAACAAAGAGTTTAAATAGTTTTCCCAAGGAGTCAAGGTCCTCTAGATGGCGGTGGATTTTAAAGTAAAGATTTAAACACGGGTTTACCCAAATATACCTTGGCAATAATAAATAATACTGGAAACGCGAACGTCGTAAATTTTTAAATTTAAAAAAATGTGCAATGTGGGTCTAGCTATAGCACGTGCTCGCTTATCAACGCGTCCAACTGAGCGTTTCCTAGTTTGTAAATATTTCATCACATAGGGCATATTTACTATATTCTATTTGTAGTAGAAGGCAGTGGACGATGTCGGGCTCCCAGCATGCCGTGCGGCATGCTGACAGCGAGCAGACAAGACTTGTCAGGGCCGGGTCGTGATGGACCACATTGTAACATTGTCCAGTAAAGCAACTTATACAATACTTGTACAGGCCTACTGTCATTTACCCATGTCCTAATCTACTACAAATGGCGACGAACACGAACGATAGCGCTGCAAGTAAGTCGTGTTAATTTATGGACTGAATTAGGGGGAAGAACGTACGGCGTAGGCCTACGTGCATGACCTTGCATGACCTAGGGGTGGGGCAGGCGTCATTAGGCCTAGTCAAAGCATAGGCCTAAGGCCTATATACGTAAATGTCGCGAGTAGGACATATGGATACGTTTGATCCGGAAGTGCATGATTTTGAGAATTATATGGAGAGAATGGAGCAGTATTTTAAAGAAAATTCGGTAAAAGAAGAGACAGAACGCCCGCCTTGATATCATTGATGGGGGACAAGGCTATGCAGTATTAAAGAACCTGATGTCACCGGTTTTGCCTGGGTCTAGGACATACAACGATAAAGTGTTGGCTTTAAAAACGCACTACATAGGCCTACCTCAAAGATTCATCATTGCCGAAAGGCGACGCTTTTTAAACGAGTGCAAGAGGAAAGGGGTCTATACCAGACTATGTATAGCCTAAGGAAATTTTGGCGCCACATGAAAATCGGTCTCTTTTTAACCAAATGCTTGGGGTTTCCTTTGTCGTGGATTTTAAGTGAAAAGGTAAAAGAAAAACTTTGTTTTGGTTTTCCCTTACTTTCCGCGCGTTAAATTTAGACAACAACCGCCTTGCAAAGAAAAATTGGCTGAGATACTGGTCCCCCAGCGCCCCCGGGAAAAGGGATCAATATGTCAGAAAATAGGAAAAAATCCAAAACCATTCAAAAACCCAAACGGTTCCAGAAAAGAGCCCCCTACAAGGATTCCCGTCAAGAGCCAGGGCCAAGCTTTTTTCGCGCTGGGGACTCGACTGCAAAAGAGGCGTGTCCGCCCCAAAAATGGGATGTTTCAATGCCAAGGCGGGGCAGTCCAAAGATGTGCAATCTACAGGTTTTCAGCAAAAAAGGTATTCCGATGTACGGAAGTAGTGGTAGTAGCTCTGCAGAAAATGTAGTGAAATGTAAAACATTGCATACACCAAGAAAAAGTTTTTCATCAAAAAATTGCCTACGTAGTGAAATTACTAAAAGGGAATTTCCCAATTAAGATGGGGTAGACAGGGGCAGTATTTAAGTAGTCCCTAGAAAAGTGTTGGATAAATTAGTAAAGGGTCTAGATTACAACCTAGTGACAAAATTGTAAACGTATGATGAAGTAAACTAAAAGTGTTAGGGAAAACACTTGTTAAGGAGGATACCAAGGTATCGCGTTTTTAAATTTTGCCATCCTAGTGGTAAAAACCAAAAAGCGCGTGTCCATTTTTTTGGGGCCGAATTGGTTAGGAATAATTAACTTGACTGGAAGTCCCTTGGGGATAAAAGGCAATAAGTACCAAACTGTGAACCGGGTGAAAAAAGGCGATTTAAAACGGCAACCTAGGGGGGGGAGTGACAGTTTAAACGTAGTTTCCCGATGTGTTTCAAAAGACGGGGGGGAGGTAAAGGGGTATAGCCACTTTTTGGATGAAAAAAAATGCCCACCCCAATTTTTGTAAACCATACTCGTGCCTTTTGCCAAAAGGGGAAAAAAGTAGAACCCAGCTCAAAGAAAAACAAAAAGAAGGAATCCTAATACCCTTCACTTGAGTGGGCAAGCCCATGAAACGGTGCCCACCAGATGGGGGGATTAGGTTGTGTGGGGTTTTAAGGTTCCTTGACCGGGGTATTTTCAGAGGGAAACTTACCCTTTGGCATCCCCTTTGGCATTACTTAAATTTACAAAAAATTTTTTTACCCATCTTAGCCGGTGGTAAAGCCTTTTTTGTTTTAAGTCACTCGACCCCTGGTATTGGAACCCTAAAACAAATGAAACCTTTCAAAAGAGCAAAAAAATGACGTTAAATGTTGGTTTAGCTCATTTCGATACAGGGGTAGGGGCGATGCTTCTGCATATGGGGGTTGGGCGGTGTTACCCTTTAAAAATCAGAAGAGGGGGATAAAGGCCAATACTTTTGCCTTCGAGATTCTTAAAAAGGAGAACGGAATTATGCTCAGGTTGAAAAAGAACTTGGGCAAATATTCGCATTTTAAAAATTTCATAAATCCGTGGGCGGAAATTCCTTTTAGGACAGACCCCCCAACGCTGACAAGCATTCTAGGGCCCCCAAGGGTTCCCGACTCTAGCAGCTCTCGAACAACGTTGGGCTCTCATCTTATCAGCTTACCATATGAAATAAAATATCAAAGGGGGGAAGGAAGGGCACCATGATGCACTATCACGTTTTCCTTTTACCGAACGGAAGAAAAAAAGGGGAATATTCTTACTTTTCTCCAATAGACGTTTTTCCTTAATGCTGGAAAATTGGTCGGCTACACCCCAAAGATATTTTGTTTCAAGGGTTTACTTTAAACCAAAGGACCCCCGAAAAAGTTGTGGAACATCCCAAAATGCCTTTTTTGTTAAGCGTCGGAACTATTATCATAAAAAACTGGAAACATGGGGAAAAGTTTTGTACCATAAATTAAAAAAAAGGGGTTTTTTGGAATTGCCCCATGAGGAACCCCCGGGGACCACCGTAGAAAATTTTTAGCAGAAGTTTGGGTGGGGTGGCCAAATTTTGATGATGACATTAATGATACGGTAAAAACTGTGATATTTGTCAAATACATTCAAGTGCACGTCCGGGCCCCTTGTGTAAATGGCCTGGCGACCCGAAATTGGAAAAGGGTTCATATGGATTTTGCTAAAAAAGATGGAATAATTTCCTTGTTAGTATGTACCCATTCAAATGGGTGAGGTACTGTTTATAATTCCACTTTGCTTAAAAAGTCTAAAAAAAACTTCGGGCGGTGTTTGCTCCCTTTGGGTTGCCCAAATATTGGTTGGGGATATGGACCGCCTTTTAGTTCTAGAGAGGTTTTCAGAATTTTGTCAGAGTAAAGGCTCATTTAAAATTTAGTCCACCCATTTATCCCAAACTTTTAATTTACGAACAAAAGGTTCAAACGCTAAAGAACAAAGTTAAAGAGGGATTGAGGAGGAAAGAAACTCAAAGAACCGATCCATTCCCCCCCGTCTTAGTAATTTTTTATTTTTTTACCGAAAACGCCCCACTGAACGGGGAAACTCCTGCAGAAGTAATGCTGCAAAGAAAAACCCCGCCTAGGTTTCCCCACTAAACCAGATTTTAATCAAACAATGGAACAAAAAAAAAGGGAAAAAGAAAAGTCCATGACAAAACTAAGGGGTTTGTACCAAACATTTCCTACCAGGGGGTAAAACTTGGTTAATGTGTGGGGGGGAAAAGGGGTCTGGAAAATGGGGGTTTAGAAAAGGTGGGCGCCCATAACCTCCTGGGGAAAGTTGCCGGTAAATAGGTATACTCATCCCATCATCTAAAGAAACATCTAGGAAAATGTTTAAAAGGGACTTGAACAGTGTAAAGGGGAATCAAGGGGAAAAACCCCAAAGGGGATTTAAACCAAAAAGGCTACCCCCTCCTTTATTCCTTTACCCGTTCCGATGACCCTTTCCCCCCGGGGACACTCATGCCGACCATAAACATTTCCCTGTTAGTCCCCCCCGCCAAAAGGTTTCCGCCCCCTAGTGCCGGTGAAAGTCCCTCCCCGAGCGCATAGAAAAACTCCTGTAAACTTTAATTTTAAAGGGGATCCCTTATTTGGTTTCCTAGGGGGCAAGTACATATTTTCATTTTAGACCATTTACCTATATAATAATATATTATATAATATATATATATATATTATATATATATTATTTAGTGTATTTTTTTTTATGTTACCTATTTTTTATTATTTATTTAGTTTGGAATACCAATGGGGGGTTTGGAAAAGGGTTTCCTGAGATCATGTGAAGGGGATCCCATTGTGCAAAACCACTATTTATTTTTGCTATATTGTTATTTTTGGAAACTTAATTTTTGTTTTAATTATGTATCCGGGGACCTATTTTAGCAGTTGTCAATTTGTATTCTTTTTCTGATTGAAAGTTACTAATTTTTTTTTTAAAAGGAAAAATGTGTAGTAGAGGCAGGGGGCATGTCGGGGTCCCAGATGCCCCTGCGGCATGCTGGGGGTGACAGACAAGTGTCAGGGCCCGGGGCTGACGGAACATTTAACATTGCCCGTAAAGCAAAGTTGCTAAAAGTTACTTATTCAATACTTGTACAGGCCTACTGTCATTTACCCATGTCCTAATCTACTACACTATTTACTTGTATATTATACCTTCCTTCAATCTGATTGGAAGCTTATTTTTGTCATCCCTTTCAAGAATCTGTTTCTTACATGTCTACTCTTTCTCTGCGTGTGCACGTGCTGGTACACAACAAGGTCTGCTGGATCTCCGCCTAGCGGAGGATCGTCTAACTGGCGGTGATCTAGAGGACCTTGGTAAACAATTGTTATTTAAATTTTTGGGGAGGCCTTCCAAATTATTTTATTTTAAAGGGAGCCCACAATGTAATATTTATTTTGTTTTTAAATTTTTGTTCCCTAAAAGGCCAGGTATCAAAAATAAATTCTGAACTTTCCTCTTACATCCTACTTATAAAACTTTTGTGTTTTAATTTAAATCCTATTGTACCTTGTTAAATCAAAGGATAAAAAAAACTTGAACTTGAACTTGAAATTAAAGAAGTTGCTGTCAGAACTGGAAGCGACGCCTTGTTGTGTCTGAGCACAGCCTTCTGAACGTGGAGCGACAAGTAAGCGGGAGGTTTGAATACAATACAATAATATTCTCCCCCTAGTAAATTGAAAAGTCATAACTGAGTTTATGTAATACATGAATCAGTGTTTTAAGAAAAAACGACTGCTATGCAACAATGAAAAGTGGGAATAAAACAAACATTAAAATTGAAGAGTTAATAATCAAATTTAAATAGCATCAGAAAGGTGCTTTGTAGTTGTAGCCCTTTTAAGAGTGCAAATGGTAGAGTTTTTAGTTCTCCATAGAATTTAACACCTATTAGGCTAGATATGGCCCTATCACACAGCTATGGGTCGTGACTGCAGTTGTAGACTGGAGTTTGATTGGGCCCCGCATGCGAGTACCCCAGTCTGACCCTCGCGACGAGTGTACATTAGAACAAGCTCTAAATACGAGCGAGTTTTGAAAGGTCACGTGAGCCCAAACAGAAACGAGTATTTGAAAACTACGTAAAAAATAACCTTTAAAAATGTCACAAATTTATGGTTTGAAAAATATTTTATTATTACTTCCCAAAAAACAAATTCCCGGAAAAATGTTATAAATCGACAAAATAAAATCCTTAAAGTGATTGTGGTACGCGTAGACCCTAGGCCTTGATGTTATCCGGGATCCCTTGTTGTTGTTCCTTACGCCTAAGCCTAGGCCTATGTCCAGGCAACATTGGACTTATTATTTAATTGTTATTAGGCTGCAACCAACGATACTATTATTAAATTTTAATAACTACGGCCATAACCTTTTCGAAGGATAATAAACACACAAAAAATGTACCGAGGGGTTTTGTTATTGCAGCATTTTACCCTATATTGTTCTTAAAATTCATAACAACTCGGGTTGACAGTGTGATAGGCCGAGTTGTAAGCTCAAATTATAATTGGCGACTGGAGTCTACGACTGCAGTGGCTGTGTTAAGCAGTCTCCAATACCTCCGCACAGGCGCAAGCGTACCAAATTGAAGCGTCAATCCCACCCATTCAAAATGGCGGTTTGGCGTTTTAATTTATGCTTTTTTAATGCAATAAAGTACTTTACGGGATTGTTTGATATGGTTTTAGCTTGTGCAGTATGGTATTGAACAAACAGAAACAATGCAAAGTTATTGCATACGAGAATTTCGTAATCATTTGATGTTAAAGTCTAATATGCTCACCTGTCAAACTGGCGGCCATCTTTAAAAATATTTTTTCGATTAATCGCTCCCATCTAATTAACATGCAAATTCACCCATTCAAGATGGCTTCCAATTGTCCCGGAAGTGGACCGCTGACTGCTAATCTAGCCAATTATAAATGGATATCTATGAGTTACTCAATCCAATCTGGGATCGAGAAGGTGTCAACTCAACAGGAGACTGAGCCCTAAACTTAGATAGTTCCTGAGAATCTGTACAACATTCTTGTACAGAATTATCATTTTAACATCACTGGAGTTGCCAGCATCTGGGCCCCTATTCAGTATATTCACGGGTTCAACTCTGTCACGGGACCGACTCGGTAGTAACAGTAATCGTTCCGGTTGTTGTTGGTCGAGGTCGAAAGGTATGATTTACATGGCCGTGGACGGTCAAATGTGAACAAATGATTCGCAGTCAGTTGTCAAATATTCGAAATGACATAGATGTGTGTATAATTTCCAATCGGGGAGAAATTGGATTTAAATTGTATAATTTCATGAAAAAAGGGAACGCACGGGACTTTTAGGGGTAGGCCCTTACTAAAGGTAGGTTTTCTTTGAGCATACTATTGTTATTCGTTTGAGAAAGTTAAAAATCTGGTTGTGTTTACGTGTAGGCCAAGGCTTATCATCCACCATTTTATACAAAATATAGCCGAGTCGGACTCGGTTGTCACGGATTATATCGCAACGATAGGGTCGATCACTTACAACCGAGTCGATTACGGTAGAAAACGCCTGGGTCCAACTCCGTCAGAGTTATAGAATCGCAGTCCTGGTGGCATTACCGTATTCGGTACTTGGGAAGCTTCGGGAAGAGTCGCCCTTGCTACCACTGGCACCGCCGAACTTCTGCGTAGAACTTGTTCTAGATCTACGCGTCGTGCATCTCGGACGGTGAAGTTCCTAGGACAGTGTACTTCAGATATTTTCCCAGGCAGCCACTTTGGTCCGGAGGACTCAAATTTAGGTAATTATTTATTGTATATTTAGATCGCAAGCGGAATAGGTTCAGTGATTCAGCTGATTTTACGCGTTACACA
Organism: Sweltsa coloradensis; assembly: GCA_024449915.1. Classification (NCBI taxonomy): domain Eukaryota; kingdom Metazoa; phylum Arthropoda; class Insecta; order Plecoptera; family Chloroperlidae; genus Sweltsa; species Sweltsa coloradensis. Next base: position 104,322 of record JAMZAV010005004.1, read on the forward strand.
CAGTCACTCATTTACTTACCGACTCAGGCACAGATGAAGTCTCGTTAAAGTTGAATGGTGAGACTCAGTCCCTGCGCTTCTCGTCTTAAAAGGCGAGGAAAGCTACAAAACCTATCGAGAAAAACTAGCTGAGAAGTAGGAGAGTATATTACTCCCATTTGCACAATTTGCTATGTTGTATTATTTTGTATGTATTATGACAACAAAAACTTTGCGAATAATAATAAAAAAATAAAAATAAATAAAACTACAGCGCTGGCAGTAGTCGTTGGGGAACTCTCCCCCTTTCTCTTGACGACCTCTGCCAGACGACAATGACGCCACATCGATGACAAACACGATGACGACCACGACGTGAGAACACCCATTTCCTCACACATCCCCTAGGCTAGAGTGACGCATTAAGACGTAACTGTTGAAACACCCTTGATAGGGAGCGGGCAAGGGAATAGTAAGATTAAAATAATAAGACAACTTATTTTGTATAGTAGCATTTATTTGAAAATCCACGTGATAAGAAGCTGCAATCTTTATCTAAATAAACGAGAAGACCCCATGTAAACCAATGCACAAGGACGCATCCTGTTCTACTCTTTAATCATGGGTTGTCTTTAAAATCTACGTTTAGTTGTTCTGCACATTACGATTAAAACCATGAAAGATTATTGACATTGTTGCATTAATTTTACAGCAGACACGGTGAGGTGGTTAAGTTTTTATGTGATCAACCTCAAAGCCACCTTTAACCAGTGGTATCGAAGTATTGTATTTAATTTACAAAGATTTGTAAACAATAGAATTATCATTTTTTGTCATATTCTTGATCCACTCTGCCACGTATCCAACGGATGTGTAATCATGAACTGTGACGTCCCCACATTCTAATGATTTATTTTCCACCCCATAATACACAGCCGCCAGAATCCAGTTACTTTTGCCATCTGGACAGAACAGCCCGGAACCCGAGTCCCCTTTACACGGCATGTTGCGTGGTTCCTTAATGTTGCTTGCACAAATCAAGGCCTCTTTTGTCAAATATGTTGTGTTAGTTGGTTCTTTCTTTAAGAGTTCACAAAACTCAAAGTTGCCAGCACTTGCATAAACGTAGTGTAGCTTATTATCGGTGTTGTTCACAAAATATTCTTTAGATCCTCTTCTAAATTGGGCACCATATCCCATTGCGACACAGAATGGCATCATACACGGCATAGGCACTTCCAGTACAGGAGTGGAAGCAAAACGATCACGGAAATCGAATGCGTTTATCGTTTTTAGTAGTGCAACGTCAACATTGTATATTGTATTATTTGTATCAAAGCACCCTGCAAAATATTCAACCGCCGAGGGATGTGGCCAATAATTTTCAACAATATTTTTGTAACAACTCTGTCTATTACAGTCATCCGTTACGAAGTAGTCATGCGAAATGTTACCGAATATGTACCTATAACATACACAATTGAAATTAAGTGCGATGAAAGTAAACAGAAGTGAGGGGCTAGTGATAGAAAAGGACTCACTCACTGGTTATTGTTATTATCATTTGTTTCAAGCCCATGAGTCAAACTCGGTCAAAACCTCCCTCCCTTCCCTTAACGACCACCCAGATGACGACTACGACGTGACAACCCCTTTCCCCTCACCTCCCTCTACCCGAGGCTGGTTCTGACTTCTGACCAACATGGGCCTCTCCAGTGTTGGGGAAGGAACTTTTAAAAAGTACACGTTCTCGTAAACGCGTTTTTTTTGTGAACTTTTCAGCGAACTTACTATTTTTTTAAATGAATGAACTTGAACTTTTAAAAGTTCTTTACCAGAACGAACTTTTCAGTTTTAGAAAGTTCATTTGAAAGTTCTTTCCGTACGTCGAGCAGCCGTCGACGCTTAAAAACAATATCAAATCGTTGTTCCATCGTAGGCCTACGTTGACGCACGTTCAGCTGTTTATGACAAGGTCACGTACGATTCACGAAGTTAAAACGATGCACGCCAACTAATTCGGAAAAAAATCTTGGAAGCCTAAAATGGTAAGTATCTACCATAATTTTACAAGCTGGTCGACAAGAATGTAGTACAAAATATCATCAACACCATCAAAGACAGCTCAACACTTTCGTAAGACTCAAACTCGCGAGTAGTTCGGTACTCGAACACCCCTTATGTTTTTCATCGTGTTTTTCTTCATTTTACGCCAGTCTTTTAAAAAATAGTTTTTTTTTTAACAAAATAACTTTTAAAAGAACTTAGTTCATATTTTAGACGAACTTGAACTTTTCAAAATTTTAGGTTATAAAAGAACTTGAACTTTTTAAAAGTTCATTATTTGAGCTGTGAACTGAACTTTTAAAAAGTTCATTTAAAAAAAGAACTGACCCAACACTGGGCCTCTCCTCCCCACATACCATATAGGAGAGGAATGACTGGAATGACTTTTAATTTGAAGTATGGTTACCATAGATGGTTCAAAAGAAAGTTTACCAAAATCGGCCCATGCCGCCCCCCCCCCCCCCCCACCAGATGACGTCATCAAGATGGCCACATGCGACATGTTACCGTTCCTCATTAATCTACCATTGCCATTCATTGGTGAGAGCGACATGTACTCGAGGTGGTATATCATCATTGGAATCTTATCAAGACATTTAATGTAATCAATTGATAACGATTGTATCTCATTTGAGTATTTCCGTTGATCCCCTGATGGCGCCAAATTCAAATTTAGTAAGAAAATATTCGACGAGTGTAGTGTTTTCTGTCAAAACTACTAAAATAAGTGACATGACATACAACTTATTTTTAATATTCACACGAAAGATTATACCATTTGCTACAACGTACTGAAATAACCATATAAGTATCTAGGACACTCTGGTCTGAAGTGGCCAAAGTTGCTTGGCTGTGTGCATTTACCGGTACCTGACTTTCTTTGGGAAAACTATTTTAACTATTTGGTAATAACAAATAATACACTGCTTCCTCGATATTATTTTGATTACTTCTAGGTGGCAGTTCATAGTGACCAGAATTCTCGTGCGACTTTTCGTTGCCATGGTAACGTTACTTTTGTTAAAATGTTATTTCTATCTACACTACTTAAGGTCTTGACCGATTTAGCTGAAAATTTGTAAAAGAGGAGAGAATGTTGTACTTATTGACCCTGCGAAATTTCATAACAATCGGTACATTTTTATTTTTTTATTTTTTATTTTTTATAACCAACGATCGGATTTTGTTAAAAAACTATACAGCAACCCGCCTAGGTGGTATGTACATGTGTGCAAAATTTCAGGTCGATCAGAGAAACGGTGCGACCTGTACCGAAGCAGTAACAGAAACAAAAAAACAAAAAAACAAAAACAGACATTCGAGCCATAAGAGTCAAGTGGAGACGCTCGCTCAATAATTATGTATTTGAACTGGAGATGAATATTTAAAAAAAATTATTAAAATGATTTGTTATCGCGCATCAATCTACGTCGCTGCAATGGCGTTATTGACGTCGGTTGCCACAGGTAGGCTATTATTCATCTTTTGTTACAACTTAAATCTATGGGTCCATTGCTATTGAATAATACCAAGCACATTATCGATTGGTACAACAATATTTTTAATTAAAAATTAACTAATTAAGGGATGATTTAAACTAATACGGATTTTAGCGGATTTTGAATGTTTAAAATCACTTTTTTTCTGAAGAGAAAGGTACCATAAACCCTCTGTTGCAATTTTTTTTTGAGGTAAATGTTGACTAGATAAAAAATTATTCGAATTTCACAATTTAAATGGTCGAAATGTGTAAAACGAGTCTAAACTAAGTTCCCAAAGAAATTATATAGTTTTAAATCTGAAAGTGGCAATCAGCATGGTCTTAAATACTGTGACCCCAACTCCCTCCATATGCACTTGACTTACACAGGCTCCCCATTATCCTTGTACTCCTGAAATATAGTACACGGAAGACAATGCGCTGCAGTGAGAACCCACTGCGAACCTATTATTGTGCCAGAACAATTTGTTGTGTCGTTATATAATGGCAGTATCCCATTCAAATCCCACCCTTCTTCGGTGTAATTCTCGAACATAAGAACCCGCACGGCTGATTTGAATTGGCGATCGCTATCTTGCTTTCCACCAAATACCCTTGAGGTGTATGCAGCCTCTGAGTCCATGTTCGCTTCATCGGTGCCTAGAAAACAAGTTGACGTTAGAACTTATCTTAGACAGGCCCAGCCTAGCTAACATGTTTCACACAATACTCCTCTTTGATATTAAGCAGAAAACCAAGTTAATACAACGCTGGTAAAACATATTCCCTTTAACAAAATATGTAGTGTAGGCCTAATCTAATATGTCGTACACTATCTTAAGACCATGAAGTTTTTAGGACTATACACTACTCAAAAGAAAACAAAGATTACGATATTTCAAAGGTTAATCAACCTACTTCATCAGGTTTTTAATGACAGTTGAAAACATGACAACAGAATGGCCTTTAAAACAAACAAACAATGCCAACTAAACAAAACAAATTACACCAATCCACCCAAGAATCATAAAAATAAATGTGGTTGTAGTTGTTATTAACAGTAAAGGAAATTATAAAATTCACAAAAAAAACAACAACTACAACCACATTTATTATTATGATTCTTGGGTGATTGGTGTAATTTGTTTTGTTTAGTTGACATTGTTTGTTTGTTTTAAATCCCATTCTGTTGTCTTGTTTTAAACTGTCATTAAAAACCTGATGAAGGAGGTTGATTAACCTTTGAAATATCGTAATCTTTGTTTTATTATGAGTAGTGAGATCTGAAACTTCATGATCTTAAACTTGACCTACTCTAAAATTGTTTCACCATTGTCGTACACTATCTCATTGCAAATTTGAGCTAGATTCTAGCAGTGACCACACCCTCTTCAGTTGGTTGACTTCTTCAAAAATAATTATTACTAAGTTGTTGTTTTATCTAATTTATTTGTTTGGGTGATGTAAAAGTCAATCTTCCATGGAAAGTCTCCGATTTAATTTAAGTACGGTACCGTCACCAACCACCATGCAGCACAAGAACGCTGTCCATCGCCCAACACTGGCACGCAACGACTTTTAGCTATAGGTGCGACTAAAGCATACCAGGGGAGAGGCTTTGAGCCCCACGACCATTCCCCAAAAGACACAGACTGACTTAATAATAATATCTTAGTTCATAAAAACATCAATATTTAATAATCTAACATTATTTATATAGAACAAAGAGGTTGTCTGCTTGGGAGTTGGAAGTATCGTGGTTGACAGTACTGAGTGAGATAATACTGAATGAAACGGGTTTACAAGAAAATGTCTCGCTGACTTTGCCACCATAGAGGTACTCATGGTATCTCTATGATTGCCACACACTTCCTCACCTGGTTTCAAGTCAGATGTAGCAACATTACTCTCGTCGCAACCTTTAGCCAACGATAGCAACGAGAGACTGAGAAATACAATGGTAAACATGCTCTTTCCATTGTAAGTCGGCAGGAAACACTGGAAAAATTTAAGGGGCTATTAACTCAAAAAAAAAAATTACCACATGATCTATAGCACAATACTACACTTAAATGACGGATTAAAAAACTATATCTTGTAACTGTGATTTAACACCAATTTTTCAATTTTTTTGATCCAGAAATTTGCAAAAATTGGTGTTTTGGGAATTTTCTTAAATCGGCTTTAACCTGTTTTTTTTTGGTCCACATAAGATACAAGAGCATAGTACCGATCTAAATTGCCCATTTTTACATCGTGTCTTGAAACTGTGCCAAATATACCCTCAAACACGCAAAAATATGCATTCCAAAATCACACCCCATCTTGGTAATCAGCATATTTTGACCGAACAACTTGCCCAAATTACAAAACAAAATATAGAGAATTTATAGAAAAAGCTGTAGAGTACGTCAATAATGGCCAATATTTTTTTGGATCAAAATCCTTCAAGGTCACGGGGCATTAAGATCGTCCCCATGTTATTTCTTATGGGAGATTTTTGCCGATGGAACCTAGCTCGAAAAATGTCACGTTTGACAATTTTTTGGGAGGTCATGGTGGCCCCAATAAGTTTTCTGTTAGTTGCTAAATTCATTACTAGTTAGCCTGAATGAAATATATTTTTTGAGTTTAGCGGGAAATACCCATTTCAATAATTAACACGTATTTTGGTGCTAACCACTAAGTCATATTTTTTTTAGTGGGGGATTTTTATTTTTCAAACAGACCAAGCCAACCCTGTTGGCGTCGGCGCCATCGCCCGGGTTGTAGCTTGGCCCGGAGCTTGGCACTGCTAATCGTAAGCCTTAGAAGGCGTAGAAAGAGAAAATGTCCATCTCACAAACATCAGCTAGTATGTTATTTTACTCCCCGAAACTAGAGGCGAACTCGGGCATCATCGACGTAGACAGCTTTTCCTATTTCCTCCCTTTGACGAACTCCCCGACGACGACGACGACGACGACGACGACGACGACGACGACGACGACGATGACACCACGAACTATGATAAAATGATGACGTTAACGACTGAGAACGGCGTGGGGAGGCGTGGGGCCTTTCCTCCCCCTACATGGGACTTTCCTCCCCACACCCCCTAAACCGGCTAGATAAGCGGCTTACGGTTGACGCGTTCTTAATCCACTTAAACTAAACTAAATCTCCCCCTACAATAAAGACGATCCCGACGACGACCATGACATCACGAACGATGACAATGACGATGATGACCACGACGTGAGAACCACTCATTCCTCCTTCTACCGTTGAGTGACTACTAGGAAAACGCTTAAGTCCCGCCGCGTTGTTGGATGAGCGTAATTGGTGCATTGAGCAGCCATGTGTTATGCGAATTTTTTGTTGTTCTGTGGCAAAATCATTACATAATTGAAATTTTTTAAATTAAATTAAATTAAATTAAAATTAACTTTAATTTTTTAATTTTTTAAAGATTAATTGAAATTGTTAAAAAAAGAAAAAAAGCGTAAAATTGCGATTTTTATAAGAAATAACTTCTCGATTGCGCTCAAATTTAACACTTATCTATTAATTCATAAAATAAGGGTTCTGTGAAAAAATCATTACAATCGGATAAAACATGTAGGTGTTATAAGTCAAAGAATTGTTTAAAAAAAGAAAAAAACTGTAAAATTTCGATTTTTATGATAAATATTTTTTCAATTGCGCTCAAATTTCACAAGAATATCTAAATTCATAAAATAAAGGTTCTGTGCAAAAATCATTAAAATCGAATAAAGCATGTAGGTGTTATAAGTCAAAGAAATTTTAAAAAATCGAAAAAAATCGTAAAATTGCGATTTTCATGAGAAATAATTTTCCGATTGCGCTCAAAAACGTGGCAGTTCTAAGTTCAGAGATTTCGAAGGCCTCCATAAAATTTCATCTCAATCGGAGTATCGGTTTAGCCGGAATCGTGCGGACAAACAGACAAAAATACAAAAAGAAAAAAAGAAAAAAAAAAAAAAAACATTCCGGATTTTTTTCTCCAGTGTAGTAGAATGGAATCTTCGCTTCGCTCGCTACGCTCGCTGCGCTCATCCAAATACCCGTGACTGGTTCTGACCAGCATCGGATTCTCATCCCCACATCCCCCAGGCTCGAGTGGCGCATTATGACCTACCGGTTGACGCGCCCTCAATCCAAATCAACTTTACTTTTAAAAAAACTTATAGGAGTCCGACATAATTGGATGAGCGAAGCGAAGACTTCAATTTCACTGACCCCTCAAAAAATTTAGTTTTTGTTTATTTGTTTGTTGTTTTTTATCTGTTTGTTCGCTCTCTACCGGGCAAACGGCATATGCGATCTTGATTAAAATTGGAGGGGACCTTCGAAATCTTTGATCTTAGACCTGCCACGTTTTTGGGTGAAGAGAGAAATACAGAAATATTCCTCATGAATATCGTACTTTTACGATTTTTTCCGATTTTTAGCGCGATATTTTCGCGACATTTGGGCCGATTCTGACCAAATGGTTGGGGCTACAACGTTCATATTTTACATGGACATTGAGGTTATGGTGCTGTAGTACCTTTTGAAAAAAAAGTTGAAAAAGTTAGCCAGAATCTATAGAAATAAAGCTTTAAATATGAGTTTTTTTTTTTAGATACAACAATAATTAATAAGTAACTACAGAAACTTGACAACAATCACCTACAATGCGTTCATAAAGCAATCTTCGGGCCTACAGATATTTGACATTCTAATCCTAGCAATTATTACACCTTATAAGAATGATCCTTATTTAACAAAAATGATTTTGATTTTGAACTTGAAGAAGTAAATAGATCCCACGCATAATAAAACTTAAAAAAGCTCATCCATCAACATGACTAAAAAAAGCGTTCGCGAAGCAACCTTGTATTTGAAACCATACGTACCTCAAAGTTAAACATTTTAAACTGCCTCGTATCAGGTGCTGAAACTATGTGACTGTAGTGTGCCGCCTCCACATAGATCTTAAGTACACGCATCTTTAGCTCAGAGCTGTCTGTGTGTTTGCGTTGATATTAATCTAGATTTATTTGTATTTGTATTGTTTATTTTACATCAGAAGCCACGTGTGAATAATAAGTGTGCATATTATTCGATCCTGTGAGTTGTGTTGAGAAGACACGTTGCAAATAAAATATTGCAGACTTAATATGGTAAATACGAGTTTACATGTACAGCTTATTGGAGGTGATATGTTTCTGGCTGATAGAGCAGCCATAAAACCCGGACTGAATCCATTTCCTGATGTTGTGAAATAGATCAATAATATGCATTCTCAACAGCTACCTAGCGTTTAGTCTATTTAAAATGGCTAAAATACCAATGACTCGCCAAATAACTTAGCTAATATAAATGTGACTCTTTAACTGCCTTGGGCACATATCAAGTTGTTTTTCCCCCCAGAGGTTTAGCCGAGGTTGTTTAGACGGTTCTGACTCGAACACCGAAGTTAAGAAACCTTTGGGCGTGGTCATGGGTAGATTGGGTGACCGCTCTGCCCGGAGACACACGTATACCGCTGGTTAGAACAGACGAAGTGTTCAAGAGCTAGTGTAACGGCTTCGTTCTCCTCGACGTCTGCTCGGCAGTCCGGGTTAGTGGAGGAACCAATATGACTGTGAACGTGGACGTAGAGCCGTTGGTCCCCTTCGAACTTTTCGAAAGGAGTAGGCTACATGCCAGTACCATTTTCACCTTCTCCCTTCTATTCATTTTTCATCCTCACCTATCACCTCTCATCGTCGCATCGTGCATTAATACTTGGCCGCTTCGCGAACTTTTTTTTCAGTCGCGTTGATGGATGAGCTTTTTTTAATTTTTCTGTCCAATGATTAAGCAGGATATCGTTAGTTTTCCTCTTGTTACTTGAAATTACTTGTAAATTATACACATATTAAAACCTGTATTTCTATGAATTTTGACCAACATTTTCTAAAGGCTCTACATCACCATAATCATTATGTCAATGTAAAATATGAACGTTGTAGCCCCACCCGTTTGGTCAGAATCGGCCCAAATATCACAAAAATATCGTATTGAAAACCGGGATTTTTTTAAAAGTACAATTTCTATAAGAAATATTTCTTAGAATGTTGCTAAATATTCATAACATATAATTTTAGTGATTTTAAACGTTCCCATAAAGAATCTTTTAGATCGGAGTAGCCGTTTGCCAAATATCACGAAAATATCTCATTAAAAATATTTAAAAAATTGTAAAAGTACGATAATCATAAAAAATATTTGGTCGATTGTACCCAAAAACGTGGCAAGTCTAAATTCAAAGATTTTAAAGGTCCTCTCAAATTTACATCAAGATCGCATATGCCGTTTGCCCGGTAGAGCGCAAACAAACATACAAAAATACAATTTAAAAAAATCACCCGAACTAACTTTTCTTGAGGGGTTAGTGAAATTGAAGTCTTCGCTTCGCTCATCCAATGAGACGTTAAACAATATCACATCAAAACAAATCCCCCGCCTGGGCCTGAGATTTGGGAGAGGTTTATCCCAGGGCACGGCTCTGTTAATCGTCAATGGCGATTGAAGAGGAAGGTCAATCCAAAACAAAACAAAAAACGGGGAAAACGGAAACATCAACAAGAACTAGAGGCGAGCTCTTGCAGTCGTCGTCGGGGACCTTTCCCTCCCTCCTTTCCCTTGACGACCTCCCCGACAACGTCGACGACAAGGTAACCACAAACGATGACAAAGATAATGATGACCGCGACGTGAGAACCAGAGGAACAACCCGTAGCTGGTTCTGACCAGAATGGGACCTTACTAATATTCCCTGGGCAACAGTGGAGCACGGTTGACGCGCCCTTAAACTTCCCAACATTATAATATATATTTTTTTAACTATGACATTTTTGTCTGTGGGAAACCTGCCCAGCGTGCAATACATCCCCTCTTCAGGTGCCTAACTAGGTATATTGGAGTTAGGACAATTATTGTGAAGGGATGTCCGAGGGCCGTTTAAGAGGACTCAATTCCGTTGCATTCGCATTTGCGATTGAGTAAAACCTCGGAAAACAACCTTCAGTCATGTGCCCCCGTCTGGGCCCGGGGTAGAATTAGCCCATATCATAAAGTGCGAGGAAAGAGAGAAAGTCCATCTCGCAAACATCATCAGCTGGATATAAACTAGAGGCGAGCTCAGGCAGTAGTCGTCAGGAAGGAATAAAGGTCCCCGATAACTGAAGGTCCTTAGTTTCTTCCCTACGACGACGACGACAACCACTAAGCGAACGATGACAAAGACTATGACGGCGTGACGTAAGAAACCACCCATTTCCTAACCTCACCCGTGGCTGTTGCTGACAAGCAATGGGACTTTTCTCATCACATCCACTAGAGTAGAGATGCGCATTAGCCCTAACTGTTGACGCGCCCTTATCTTATAAAAAATAAACTAAAATAAGCAATACACATTAATTTCTGTCTTTTAAAGTAAATAATGATTCTTTAAGTAATATGTTTGAATGAAGGAATATGCTTATATTTATTTATTAGGGTGTAAAAAATGAAAATAATATCTGATACTGGGCGACTTGGGAAGTCACATGTTGAGGTAGGTCCAAGAAGAATATTGCAAACAGAAGAGGGCCAATAACAGAACCTTGAGGCACCCCTGAAGTGACTTCCACAGTGGCTGCTTGGGAACCATTAAAGATAACCGATTGCCTCCCATGGAAAAGATTGGATTCTGCCCAAGGCACTTGCTTCAACTTTGTACCCCTTTAATTTTGCTAACAAATCTTTTATGTGGAATTTGGTCAAATGCTTTAGCCCAATCTAAGATATGCAATCTACCTGTTTCACAGAAGACGTCTCGAGCGAGTTCAGCCACTGGTCAATCACTTCAGTCAGGAGTGTAACGCAAGATCTCTTAGGTTAGTTAGTTAGTTAATGTTGTTTTAGGGCACTCAACAGTAGAGTTATCAGTGCCCATGTCAATTGTATTGGAATCTTTCAAATTTTCTTTTTCCATAATTGTGGATAACCACCATGTTTTCTTCTTTCTAATGGGAGGAAAGTAAGGGAAGACGAGGAGGGTTAATGGGAAGGAGAGAGGATGTTGGATAGGATGGGTTAAAGTGGGTGGGAACGGAGGAGTGCTCGTTGCAGAGAGGGCCGGCAAGTATAAAGACGAAAAAAGTGAAAGAAAATAAATATGAGTAAGGCTGTGTGAATAAAGAAAGGTGTGATAAAAAGTTGCGCGAGAGCTCTCTCTGCAACACGTACCCCAACCGGCCAGAGCTCGCCCTGAGTTTTGGGGAATACACTACTCCCCTACTCACAGACCAAACCACGGGAAGGTAGCGAGTTGGATTTTGAAGGCCCAAGATCTCTTAGGGATGAAGCCATGTTGATTAGAATTAATCAGATTATTTGTTTTAAAATGATTGAATAAACGCTTAATAACCAGTTTCTACATCACTTTACACACTAACGAAGTCAAGGATATGGGTCGGTAGTTGTCTATTTTACTCTTATCACCTTTCTTGAAAACAGGAACCACCGATGCCAACAAAGTGAACAAGGGTACAATGCACATATACCGTACTTACGTATTAATATTATACGTTATACATCCTAAATAACATTAAATGATTAAATTAATTTAAAGGATATATCATTGAGAGAGAGAGAGAGAGAGAGAAATATTTTTTAAATAACGCGCCACAATAGACTTCAGGGACAGGGTGTCAAGGAAAAAAGGCAACGCATAAAGACGTATGTTACCAAAACAGGGGGATCTTTAGGCATTACGAGACAGCCACTCCCACATATCCCCTTTTAGGCAGTACGAGAAAAATCTAAGGCAGTACGAGAAAAAAAGGTCAACCAGGTATAAAAACCTTTTTAGGCAGTACGCGATTAGGCAGCACGAGAATACACAAAAAAAGGTCCAGGGGCTAAGAAGACAGGGCAATAGGATACCGCGTTTCAACTCCCGGTCATGTCCCCGATCACCGCACTTGGCGTACTTTTCCGCACTTGTACATAAATAAGCATAAGTATACAGTACAATCTCAACACATTTTCACATTTAAAAAAAAACTTTTTCATAAGGATGCCCGCTGTAGGGTAAGGGAGACCTGGTCTAGTAGTCCCAGGGTTAAGTTGTCGCAACGCTATTTTATCCTCAACAGTTGGTACTATGGCAACGTGACCGTAGCTGTATTATGTGTCATTGCTTTATATTAAGGTGCTAGTTTCATCCGGATCGGCAGAGGGAGGGGTTTAGTTTTTATAAAGAAAACAGTGTTTTTCTGTCAAGAAAGTAATTTTTGAGGTTTCAGGACTTTTGTAATTGTACTTAATATGTTCAAAATATATACTGAAGAACATTTATATTATCAAAGTATATCCACCTCCATATTCGTACCCTGTATAAATCAATAAAAATTTGAACTTGAACTTGAATTATGTAATTACTCAACAAAAAAATATTGCATCACAATCAAAATATAATTCTTGAACACACACTTCACATGAATATCAAATGTGTTTTGGGTCAAGTTGTCACAAGCTGTAAAACGTTGTTTTGAAGTCAGCGCGCGTTTGGTCTGGTAATGCCTCGAAATCACAAAAAAAAAAAGACGCAAAGGGGAGAAATTATTATTTATTACTTATTATTATGTACTACATGTCCATTTAACAAAAAAAAATAATAACATAAAAATTTTCGATTGCGGTTCGATTTATGGGGGTTTCTACCCCCACCCCAATACCACCCCCGTGCCTTTCCCAGGGTTATGTCCTAGATCCACCACTGGTGACTAGGGTATGTTAGCGTGTATTTCAAACGTCTGAACGTGTCTACTAACCCCAAATACTGTGACAACTTACCCCATGTGCGGGGCAAGTTGTCACAGTTACAAGCTTTTTTTTAAATACAATAATATACAAATACAATAAAATTGTTATTTAAAATGATTTTCTTTTGTTTAAAACATTCCGTTCGTTAGTAATAGGAAAAATTGCCGCATAAATGTTGGTAATTTTATCCTAAAAAAATCAAAAGTGAAAAGTGTGACAACTTCCCGGTCTACCCTACACATCAGAGCTGACTGATGTGACCCTCATCAGGTGACTAACTATGGGTATATTAGAGTTATGACACTTGTGAAGGGATGTCCGAGGGCTGTTTAAGAGGACAATCCATTACATTAGGAAAACCTCGGGGAAAACTTCAGTGAGGATTGTCGGTCTCGACGGGATTCGGATTAGGGACTTTTCGAATCAGAGTGTGTGGTGGTATCATAACAAATTAAGAGTCAGAGATATTGTTTCTATTTTTTTTTGTTTACAAGACTGCAGACAAGCTACGTAAGTAGTTTTGCAGAGTCGGCAGTTGTTGTATTTTGAATTTTTTCTTAATAATAAAGAACAATTTCGAAAAAAACTACTACTACTACTACTACTACTACTACTACTACTACTACTACTACTACTACTACTACTACTACTACTACTACTACTACTACTACTACTACTACTACTACTACTACTACTACTACTATGAATGAATGAATGTTTTTCATTTTTGTTATCTGATTTATTGTATCACGACAAGCTCGAGAGTTTCAGAGTATTGTTTGTATTTGTATTTTTTCTAAATAAGAACATTCGACAAAAAACTACGTAACACTACTTTTGCAGTCTGACAATTGTCTTATTTACTACTACTTTTTACTACTCACTACTAGACTCACAATTCAAAATAAACAAAACTACAACTAATACTACTACTACTACTACTACTACTACTACTACTACTACTATACTAATACTACTTCTACTACTACTACTACTACTACTACTACTACTACTACTACTACTACTACTACTACTTCTACTTACTACTACTAATACGATACAAGAAATAGAGATAGATTTTTAATACCGGCAACCAGTTACAACACTTATGGAGATCAGGAAAGAAAAATTATTGTACCTAAATACTTAAATACCTTACCTGACAATTTAAAATCATTAAAATCTATGAATGAGGTGAAGAGGAAAATAAAAGAATGGATTATAAAAAGGGAATGAATATTATTGTCTATGATTTGTTTTTGTTTTTGTTTTTGAAGTTATGTAATCTTTGGTGGGGTGGTTATATGGTAGTATAATGTTTCTTATATTGTATACTATTGTGTTACTCTTAGTTTTAGAATGTTTCATTTTTTTGTTATCTGAATTTATTGTATCACGACAAAATGAGAGTCAGAGATTGTTTATATATGTTTTGTTGTTAAAGAGACTCTGCAGACAAGCTACGTAAGTAGTTTTGCGGAGTCTGAAATTGTTGTAATTTGTATTTTTTCCAAATAAAGAACAATTCAAAAAAAAAAAAAAACTACTACTACTACTACTACTACTACTACTACTACTACTACTACTACTACTACTACTACTACTACTACTACTATTACTCACAAGTATGACATAAATGGTAATGTAGGTTTAATGTTTGTAAATGAACTACATGAATATATGATACTAACGAATAACTATTTTGACAAAGATTACTTAGCTGTGACGCAACATACATACGATACAAGAAATAGAGATAGATTTTTAATACCGGCAACCAGATACAACACTTATGGAGATCAGGAAAGAAAAATTATTGTACCTAAATTCTTAAATACCTTACCTGACAATTTAAAATCATTAAAATCTATGAATGAGGTGAAGAGGAAAATAAAAGAATGGATAATAAAAAGGGAATGAATATTATTGTCTATGATTTGTCTTTGTTTTTGTTTTTGAAGTTATGTAATCTTTGGTGGGGTGGTTATATGGTAGTATAATGTTTCTTATATTGTATACTATTGTGTTACTCTTTAGTTTTAGAATGTTTTTCATTTTTTGTTATCTGAATTTATTGTATCAAGACAAAATGAGAGTCAGAGATATTGTTTATATATGTTTTGTTGTTAAAGAGACTCTGCAGACAAGCTACGTAAGTAGTTTTGCGGAGTCTGAAATTGCTGTATTTTGTATTTTTTCCAAATAAAGAACAATTAAAAAAAAAAAAGTAATGTAGGTTTAATGTTTGTAAATGAACTACATGAATATATGATACTAACGAATAACTATTTTGACAAAGATTACTTAGCTGTGACGCAACATACATACGATACAAGAAATAGAGATAGATTTTTAATACCGGCAACCAGATACAACACTTATGGAGATCAGGAAAGAAAAATTATTGTACCTAAATTCTTAAATACCTTACCTGACAATTTAAAATCATTAAAATCTATGAATGAGGTGAAGAGGAAAATAAAAGAATGGATAATAAAAAGGGAATGAATATTATTGTCTATGATTTGTCTTTGTTTTTGTTTTTGAAGTTATGTAATCTTTGGTGGGGTGGTTATATGGTAGTATAATGTTTCTTATATTGTATACTATTGTGTTACTCTTTAGTTTTAGAATGTTTTTCATTTTTTGTTATCTGAATTTATTGTATCAAGACAAAATGAGAGTCAGAGATATTGTTTATATATGTTTTGTTGTTAAAGAGACTCTGCAGACAAGCTACGTAAGTAGTTTTGCGGAGTCTGAAATTGCTGTATTTTGTATTTTTTCCAAATAAAGAACAATTAAAAAAAAAAAAAAAAAAAAAACTACTACTACTACTACTACTACTACTACTACTACTACTACTACTACTACTACTACTACTACTACTACTACTACTACTACTACTACTACTACTACTACTAATACTACTACTACTAATACTACTACTACAACTACTTCTACTTCTACTAGGAAACGCAAAAGTCATTGTTAAACGAGTGAGTGAGCCATGTGTTCAGTACCCGTTAACATTCCTTTTCTTCCCCCTACCTTAGGCCTCCCTAGCCTATCATAGGCTAGAGTGGAGCATTATGACCGAACGGTTGAAGCGCCCTTATACCAACTAAGCTTAAAATTCCTATTATTCAAAGAAATATATATACTAGGAAGCTTCGCAAACGCTTTTTCAGGCGCGTTGTTGGATGATCGTAATTGTTTAAAAACGAAAAAAAGCGTAAAATTGCGATTTTCATAAGAAATAATCATTCGATTACGCTTAAATTTCACGGGAATATATTTATTCATAAAGTTAAGGTTCTGTAAAAAAATTATGACAATCGGATAAAGCATGTAGATGTTATAAGTCGAAAAAAATTAAAAAATTAAAAAAAATCGTATAATTGCCATTATCATGAGAAATAGTTTCTAGATTGTGCTCTAATTTCACACGAATATATTAATTCATAAAATTAAGGTTCTGTAAAAAAATCATTACAATCGGGTAAAGCATGTAGGTGTTATAAGTCGAGGAAATTTACAAAATCGAAAAAAATTGTAAAATTGCTATTTTCATAAGATATAATTTTTTGATTGCGCTCAAAACGTGGCAGTTCTAAGTTTAGAGATTTCGAAGGTCTCCAAAAAATTTCATCACAATTGGAGTATTGGTTTAATCGTGCTAACAGAGAGAGAGAAAAAAAAGAAAAAACATTCCGTTTTTTTTCTCCAGTGTAGTGAAATGGAATCTTCGCTTCGCTCGCTACGCTCATCCAACAATTGTAATTGTAAATGTTCCCGGGTACTCAACACATGACTCACTCACTCGTCAAACAACGACTTGGGCGTTTTTTTAGTCTAGTTGGCTAAAGCGCCCTATACACGAAATGTGGGAGACCTGGGTTCATTCCCCTGGTCGGGAATGATTTTGTAATTTCTCGATTGTACTTTAAAAATTAATAAATATGTTTTGGATTGCATATATTGCAGTGTAGTCTATCATCTGTATCAATACTACGAAAAACATAG
This sequence comes from Sweltsa coloradensis, assembly GCA_024449915.1. Taxonomy (NCBI): domain Eukaryota; kingdom Metazoa; phylum Arthropoda; class Insecta; order Plecoptera; family Chloroperlidae; genus Sweltsa; species Sweltsa coloradensis. The sequence goes on from JAMZAV010005004.1 coordinate 121,717, forward strand.
CTAGTACAAAAAAGTGTAAATATTGCAAGGTTTACTCAACCTCCGAGCGGAATTTGGGGTACCTTAAACGTGAAAGATTCGATAAACTTCGGGCACGGCATTTCACAGCCAGTCAAATAACAAACAATAAGTATTTTTTCAAAAACAAAATCGTCGTTAAACAAAATGATGGAAGAGGCCACCCGGCTTTTGACACCCCTTTTTTCAGTGAGACGCTCAGTAGATGCCCGACGTCCCAGCCTAGATTCAGCTCGGTCTGACATACCGTCATTATGCAGACCACCATCCACCAAAGTTTTTTTGATTCTAAATATGTTTAAATTGCGCAGGTTGCTTGCAGTGATTTGCTAAACCACAACCTAGTAACATTTATCATCCTCTTCTGTGAAACGTTTGTGTAAGAAGATAAAAAAAAACAGATGTCAACTAACGCCGGTAAAGCTGAATGCAGTATTGATCCTTCAGTGTATGATCCAAAGTCAGGCTGATAGAGAGATCGAGTCTGTCCAGTGTGTCAATGGTGAGAGGTGACGTCACTCTGTAGCGCCTCAGCACCTGACTCAGCACACTCTTCATCTGAAGCTGGGCGTACTTCTGTCCAATGCAGTTCCTACAACACAAGGTTAGAGGTGACGTCACTCTGTAGCGCCTCAGCACCTGACTCAGCACACTCTTCATCTGAAGCTGTGCGTACTTCTGTCCCACGCAGTTCCTACAACACAGGTTTACGTTACTCAAATAACATCTTTTGGTTACTGAATACCACATAGCGGGCTCAAATACAAACATATTACTATATCTTAACCCATTTATATACGATAATTATCTATATTCTATACCATTTCATATTCTTTTCTCTTCGCCATCAATGCTGGGGGGTGCAGGTTCTTGCAGTTCTCTGGCAGCCAACGGTCTGGCCAGAACTTGAGAGGGTCGGTGTAGTAACGAGCATCCCTGTGCGTGGCGTATGACAGGACTACCGTGAAGGAACCAGCAGGGATGATGTACCTTAAATATAAAAGATTTGATTAGATCACATACTTTTCTAAATTGTTTCCAAAGTTAAGCGACTAGGCAAGTGGAACTAAATGGCATATCAAGGCCAAACAGGCGACGGCTTTGTAATAATACTAACACTGGTTATTATTACATTAGGTTCGTCTAATATGAAGAAAAGTACAAAGTACTTAGTAAGCACGCCACAGGTACAGCATAATGTCAGCAGTCCTAGCATGCAGTGCGCCGTGCGCATTGCCAATATTAAAAAACCAACTCTGACGATTGGCGGCATATTAAACTTACAACTGAGATCATCAAATCTCTTCCCTTAAATCAAGTGACATCTTTTTATTTTACTTGTTTCAGATATTACCTTTTGACAATGACATTACTGTTAGCAAGGTTTCTTAAAAAAAAAACAATCTACAAGTTGTTATGTAATGTTTCACAAATATAGTTGTCACAGATAATCACACAAATTATCAAGTTACATACATTGGTATGTAAAGTTTCACTGAATAATACACACAAATAATCAAACTTAAAAAATCAAATTACCAGTTGGTACATATGACAACATTTATGATTACCACTCAAAATAAAACAATGAAAGTAAGAAATTGACATTCTACCAACTCGCACACACATGTTATACCATAAAGGTCTACCTATTTAGGCTTTACAAGCAATGTTACTTCATAACAAAATCCTTTCAGATACCTTTCTCACTCTGCCACTTACACGTGGTTCGGATCTATTTGCTTCTGCTTGAGTCATTCCAAATGTAATACTCTCATCTCCTACACCCCCCCCCCCATTTGATTATACCCCTACCTCATCTGGAACCAGTTCAGTCTTAAGTCTGAACTGGTTGCTGTATGCTATATGTAGAGGTACGTGAAAATAGCGTTTTGTGAATAGATGCTACAAAGCGCTATATTTTTACTTAAAACTAAGGTTTTTAAGTCCTATTTTATTTTATTTTCCATAGTATCTATAATTTGTTTATAAACATCTTTATTCAGTTGATCTTAATTCAACCTTGATGACCAAATTTCAAATTAAAAATCTGAAAAAAGTTCATATAGCCTACAAAGTTTTAAAATTATCCAAAAAATAGATGCTACAAAACGCTATAAAATGACACTTGAAAACGCTATATACACGCACCTCTAGCTATATGGCTTTAAAGTTTAAATTGCGTTAGGTTGCACAGGAGTAGCTATAATATCGGGGCGATGCAGTGTCCCAGCATTTCAGTTAGAACTCGGCCCACAACTGTCATATCGGCATAATTTTTTTTTTATTCTATTCACGATAAAATTTACTAGGACTTATGTTTTGTCGATTTTCGAAATTGAATATAATATGGTCTTATAAAAAATTGCGAACATGGTCAATATTTTGAAAATTTACCTTCACTTTAGAGCTATATAAAAAAATTACAAAAAAATTTATGGAAAAAGTACAAAACATAAGTTCTAATTTCAACATTTATCTTCAAAATAAAAAAAAAATTATCAAAATCGTGTGTGTAGTTACCGCTATACTACTGAACTACGAATGCATGTTTTGCCGCTATTTTAGGCCTTTTCAGCCCCAGCAAGTGGCGCACTCTGGCGATACGACTTTTTGAGTGACAGGGGGGTTATTTATGTTCGAAAAAACGATTTCATTGGCCATGAGTAAAATTGTTTAACTAATGCAGAACACCACACAATGCATATGCCTATAAAACGTATTTGTTATAGAACACGGTAACAGTATAAGACATATTGAGATGTGTGCAAGGTTTTGCTTCAATCAACAGGTTAATATTAATTTTGTTAAGATGAGCCCAATGAGAACACGTACATAGCAAAATCATAATAGGTCATACATATCTTCGATGAAAAGCAATGCTAAAATATGGTAGTATGATTTACAATGGCCATCTGTTCATAATTAGATCACGATCACGCCGCACACATGATGTGAAAATATAGTTACTTTAAAGAATGTATCGCAATCTTTGTGAATATGGTACTAAACAAATTATAACTATTTGAAGATTCGAATTGAAAATACCTCGTTTTGGCTCGAACCCGGATCATTTGGTTCTATAGGAGCGTTTCTTTATTAGTCTATTGGATGAGCCACGTCACAAACAACTCGTTTTGTTATGCGCAGAGCGCAAGGCAATCTAAAAATGTAAATATTGTTCTGTGGTGGTATAATATGTAATTATTATTATTTAATACAATCCAGAAATTAAAAAAGTTCGCCCCGACCGGGACTCGAACCACGGATCTCCCACATTCCAGGTGAGCGGCTTAACCCCTAGACCACCACGAAACACAATAAAATAACAATAATAATAATTACACCTACGGCAGTGTTTCCCGATTAACCAAATCGAGAAATAATATGATATGTTTATTTGTAACAAGTCATTTATAATCGATCCTGAGTTTTAGCCTTTGATAACGGTAACATAATATAGAAATTGTATCAACTGAGGATAGAACCCCAGTCTTCCGCTGTCTGAGCTGATGCTCCAACCAACTGAGATTTGGATATGGCGTTGGCGTTATGGATTATTATTGGTGTGTGATAGCGTTGATTTAATTGAACGAGTGAGCGTAGCGAACGTAGTGATTTCCATTCGACTTAAACGGCCCTAATTGTTTTTCTGCGTGCGTGCGTGTGTGTGTGTGTGTGTACGTTGAAAATCAGCCGAATCGCTGAACAGATTGCGCTAAAATTTTAAACAGACATCCGGTACGAGTTTATTGAGAACTGCTAACAAAATCAGCAAGATTCATTGCGATTAAAACCTACAAAAAATGATAAACTGAAAAATAGACTTCCAATGTTTTAGAATTTATTTTAACGACAATGTTTAGATTTTGAAAATATATTCTTTGTTTGTTTTTCGCCTGGCCGTGAAATGCCGTGCCCATGCAAGGTCTGTCGAATGTTGGACGTCAAGGTACCCCCAAATTCTGCTCGTAGATTGAGTAAACCTTGCAATATTTTCACGTATTTCGTACTGGCTATGTTTTCCATAGTATTGTCACAGATGATAGACTACACTGCGTTATATGCATTTCAAAACTGTTTAATAATTTTTTAAATACAATTTAGGAATTACAAAATCTTTCCCGACCAGGGGATTTCTTTTTCTCTTCCTACTCGTTCTTTTCACTTTTTACTTTTTACTTTTCAACTTCTCCGTGTAAAGCGGCCTTAAGGGCGTTTTAGCCAACTAGACTTGGGAAACGCCAAATTCGTTGTTAGACGAGTGAGCGAGTCATGTGGTGAGTACCCGGGAACATTTGCATTTATGTTTGATATTTATATTCGTATAAATAATGTTTTTTTTTAAGTTTAGTAGGTATACGGGCGCGTCAACTGTAAGACCAATGCGCCTCTCTAGGCTATGGTAGGTTAGGTAGGCCTAACGTAGGGGGAAGAAAAGTAATGTAACCGGGTACTCAACACATGGCTCACTCACTCGTTTAACAACGACTTTGGCGTTTCCCTAGTCAATAATCATAGACAAACAGTGAAAACAGTGCGGGACTGTGTGCATACCCAGAAATAATCAAATCTATAATAAAGGACTACATCTAGGCTATAAATTAAAATCCGTACACTGTACAAGCAGAAGCAGTATTCGCATTTACTTATTCACTGACCGCATTATTTCTAGATTTAGAAAAGCAATGATCGCTGCGTCACAGATCACAGATAAATCACAGATAAACGCATTGAATCTAATAGTCCCTCCTCCCCACGACTCGAGCCCAAATCTCGCCGATGAGACTGTCCCAAGGCCGTGCATCGCGCGTTTTTAATCACTCCCGACGTGTGTAAATGACAAATCATTGCTTACATTTTTGCGTATTTTCCAATCACTCACAAATTATTAAGTGTTTTATAATGTTAGTTGTGTCATGCAATTATACTAGCAAATTCTGTAACAACAACCATAATAAGAACAACAAATCTCTGTCCGTTCTGTAGTTTTCATTAGAATACATATTATCTATTCAGCCTAGATTCTAGAAGAAACAGACAAAGACAACGTAAAATATTTGGATCTGAATATGAAAACTTGAAAATACAAATTTTTGACTGCTCTCTTGAACTCATTGAAATGGTGTTCCACTCCACTATACGTCATGCAGTGGCGGGTTGTGCATTGCAGGGCATTGATTATGTACTATACAGAATTTCACTTGTTCGAGCCCTCATCACGTATGTATATGAGAGCAAACTTTAGGCTTTTACTACATTGACCTTGTGAGTGGTGTTGTTAACCTTTGGAAATAAAGTTACATATTATTGTCATTCTTCAAAAGTAGTCCATTCAGATATTATTAAATAAAAATCTCTAAACGAAAATATACATTAAAAAAACGAATTCCGAAACAGAAAATGTGATGCTCCATTTCAGTAAATTTTAACCTAATTTTTTATGTAATAACGAAACATACAGGCAAACATATTCGTTTTACCAAGGCAAGGTGGCTGTCGAATTGTATAAGTGGATGTACTTATTTACTACGGAAATTCTGGGATTAATATTTTCCTCACTTTGGTTTTACCCCCCCCCCCCCCGGCCCCACTCACCAGGTTCCTACGCCTCTGTAATAGTGCGTGCAAATTTATTATGACGTGCAATATGCAACGATGCGGTCACGGGGCAAAGTAAATTTATGTATTTATAGCGTAGAAGTTTAGATAATAATGACGTAGAATCAATTAAAATAAAGCAACACCCTCCCAACACTTGGTTTTCAAAACACATAAAATGGAGCATCATATACATAATCTATGTGCTTTTAAGAATCAATCCAGAAATAAAAAAATCCTTCCCAGCGAGGTACCGTAACGCGTCTCCCGATTGCCGGTCGAGTGCTTTACCCCTAAGCTACCGAGACGGTTAACTTCATAACATCCAGGTTGTTGGTACATTGTATAGATCTGAATAGATTTCTGGATTGATTTCTGTAAAATTGATTACACCTACAGGAGTGTTTCCAATTGAGAAATAAACCCTCGCTCATGACATTCTAAATCGTGTTTAGATGGTCAGTTCAAAGGCAGCAGAATCGTCACAGTACTGTTCCTTTCTATTCAGATCTACAATGCACCAACAATCCAGATATGTTGAAGTAAACCGTTCCGGTAGCTTAGGGGAAAAGCATTCAACCGGCAATCGGGAGTCCCAGGGTTCGACACCCCACTAGGATGGATTTTTTTATTTGTGTTTACATACATTAATTGTTGTATAGATTGTTGTTTAGTTTCTACAGTTAAATTTATATAAAACCTTGATTTCAACGACTTCCAGATAACTTTTTCAGCTTTTTGTTTCAAATTGCACCATATCACTATTACGTGCATTTTAAATTTGAACGTTGTAGAGTGTAGACCTACCCGTCTGGTGTCGAATTAGGGTCTATTAGTTAGTTATAGTAGCCCGAGTGTTAGCACACCGCTGCTTGGCTGCGCGGCGCCCTGACGGGCACCTATAGATAACACCCGGAAACTATTTTGAGCGAGTTTCAACCCCCGTTTTTTACCCAGAAAGAATGTTCATACCCCACTCGATTATGACAGTTTTCTATCATGTATTACGTTTCTTGACAGCTGGGTGATATTTCGAAAACACCCCAACGCTGCTAGTTTTACGAGGTGCCCGACCGAGTGTACTAGTGCTCGGTTTGACTGCGGTTCCCTAACGAGCACCAATAATAATTGTATGTGAACAAACAACGGTCAATCGGTCATTACAAGTTTTCTGCCTAATTGACCCCAACCAATGTTCATTATCTATAACTTTGCATTGTTTTAGTTTGTTTGCGACCTGAACAACCTGTGGTGTGGCTATCCTTAGTTTCGATTAATTTGATTCATTGTTGTAGTTGAGTGTTGCTATAGTAGCCTAAACATTCTCGCAATTGACGTATGTTTTTTCCTTGTGTCCATATGGTCCATATCTACTGCCTGTGTCAACTGTCGGACCATCCGTTTTATTTCCTTCTTCGAGACTATGACTCAGCGGTCTGCGCGGCATACATAGTACATACGCCAGAGAACTGCATCAAAGACATCGCGAATGATTGCGCGGTGTGGAGCGGGGAGAACACCCACTCCATGACCTGCTCATGGAAGTGCGTAACGTGTGAAGCGAAGACTCAATTTGACTGAGTGGAGAAGAAAGATTGACTGTTATTTTTTTGTGTTTGTATGTTTGTTTGATTCTTTGCTTTTTAACCAGTCACGAGTCGTGGAGAATCCCAAGCGGGGAGAATTTTAACGATAATTGTTAAATGTGCATATTATAAATCTATCTATATTATGTGGAAGTTATTAGGGTTTGGGACGAGTTCATAGAAAGCATGATTATAATTGAACGAATGAGCGTAGCGAACGTAGTGATTTTCCATTCGACTTAAACGGCCCTAATTGTTTTTCTGCGTGCGTGCGTGTGTGTGTGTGTGTGTGTACGTTGAAAATCAGCCGAATCGCTGAACAGATTGCGCTAAAATTTTAAACAGACATCCGGTACGAGTTTATTGAGAACTGCTAACAAAATCAGCAAGATTCATTGCGATTAAACCTACAAAAAATGATAAACTGAAAATAGACTTCCAATGTTTAGAATTTATTTTAACGACAATGTTTTAGATTTTGAAAATATATTCTTTGTTTGTTTTTCGCCTGGCCGTGAAATGCCGTGCCCATGCAAGGTCTGTCGAATGTTGCACGCCAAGGTACCCCCAAATTCTGCTCGTAGATTGAGTAAACCTTGCAATATTTTCACGTATTTCGTACTGGCTATGTTTTCCATAGTATTGTCACAGATGATGGACTACACTGCGTTATATGCATTTCAAAACATGTTTATAATTTTTTAAATACAATTTAGGAATTACAAAATCTTTCCCGACCAGGGATTTCTTTTCTCTTCCTACTCGTTCTTTTCACTTTTACTTTTACTTTTTCAACTTCTCCGTGTAAGCGGCCTTAAGGGCGTTTTAAGCCAACTAGACTTGGGAAACGCCAAATTCGTTGTTAGACGAGTGAGCGAGTCATGTTGTGAGTACCCAGGAACATTTGCATTTATGTTTGATATTTATATTCGTATAAATAATGTTTTTTTTTAAGTTTAGTAGGTATACGGGCGCGTCAACTGTAAGACCAATGCGCCTCTCTAGGCTATGGTAGGTTAGGTAGGCCTAACGTAGGGGGAAGAAAAGTAATGTAACCGGGTACTCAACACATGGCTCACTCACTCGTTTAACAACGACTTTGGCGTTTCCCTAGTTTAGGCTACTATAGGATTTCACCTATTTTATCAGTTACATGGTTTGATAAAACTCTCAAGAGAGATGTATAAAATAAATATCCTGTAACGTAATCTGTGAATAATGTGAATTATTTTGAGGAGTTGCCGAGTCGCTGAAGTTAACGCGACGTGCGGCGCAACGTGCACTCATGTGTTGATGATTGCATCTGAATTGTTAGTAATATCATTACCATTTACCAACTTGTGCAAGAATGTCAATAAAAAACTTATTCAACGATAGTCACACCTAATTGCAAAGAATTATCCTTAAAATTAATAACGGGACATAAGACCACGAGCAATTTTTTGAAAATGCGTATTTTTGAAGTGGTTTTTATGTATTAGCTGTACGAAAAAAGAATGAATAGATGATTTTACAGAATATGATATTTAAGCTGGTATTTTTTTTCGGGGGGGGGGGGGGCAAGGCACTGGTCTTAATTACACCAGAAGGTGGATTTGCACGATCGCACATATTAAATGGATACATCATGCATAAAATGGTACTTCAGTAACTTACTCAATAAACGTCTACAATTGAGTGATAAAATGAATACTTACAAAGCAATTTAAACATACAACCCTTTGTTCAAATGCAGTTGCCAGGTATCTCATGAAGTCTTTCAGCAACGTTTTTTACATTACATGCCGGTACGGCGGTACTGGTACCGGGTACCTATTATGGACGTGGGTTTGAATCCACTTAGTTTTTAGTCCGGAAGTTTTATGAATCTTTCTTCATTCACAGCATACAATTACCATTTTGGTATTTCTGATAATGTACATGATTAGTTTTTACCTTTAATATAATATATGAGACTGAACAACATATGGTTTGATGTTCTTAACTCAGCTACCCTACCCTCCTAGAACAGCTAACATCATCTTGTTCTAACTCGTTCGACGAGTGAGCCCGAGCCGAGAAGCTGCGTGTGTGAACGATCTGGCGCTACGCTGACTGAGACGCGCGCTTTCGGAGCTTCTGCAGTACATTGTGTAGTCACAGCCACACGAGGCAACTGCGACTGTGTATTGGACGGCTCATTTTCGAATATTTTGAGCGTCACTTGTAAAGTCCCACCTCCAGGGCCTCTCTCAAGCTTCTCCTTCCACCAACATAGGCCACTATACCGAGGTCCTGTCCCACCTTAAAACAGATCCATCCTCCCTCTATACTAAGTATGATCCAGGTGTTTCAAGCCTTCACACTCCTTTTTTTGTTTAGTTGGATGAGCGTAGCGAGCGAAGCGAAGATTCCATTTCACTACACTGGAGAAAAAAATCCGGAATGTTTTTTTTTTTCCTTCTTTCTTTTTTTTCTGTATTTTTGTGTGTTTGTCAGCACGATTCCGGCTAAACCGAAACTCCAATTGCGATGAAATTTTCTGGAGGCCTTCGAAATCTCTGAACTTAGAACTGCCACGTTTTTGAGCGCAATCGGTAAATTATTTTTCATGAAAATCGAAATTTTACGATTTTTTCGATTTTTCAAAAATTCCTTCGACTTATAACCCCTACATGCTTTATCCGATTATAATGATTTTTTCACAGAACCTTAATTTTAAGAATTAATATATTCGTGTAAAATTTGTGCGCAATCGAATAATTATTTCTTATGAAAATTTCAATATTACGATTTTTTCCTTTTTTAAAATTACGATTAATTTAAAAAAAATAAGTTAATTTTTTATTTAATTTGATTTAATTTAAAAAAAATTTCAACAAAGTTCTGATTTTTCACAGAACAACAGAAAATCCGCAAAACACATGGCAGCTCAATTCACCAATTACGCTCATCCAACAACGCGGTGGGACTTAAGCGTTTTCCTAGTTTAGAATCATGCAATGAACGAACATATGTTCCTGCTTACTTATACAAAACCAGGTCTGAAACCCTCAAATGTAGGATGATTGTATTACCAGGGGAGAAAAACGCGTTTTGCCATGTTGCCCATGTTGGCATACTTGTGGGGCATTGAGAATGTAGAGTTGACAGACATTCTGTCGTAATGTAAGTACAAAGCCATGTACAAGTATATACAAGTATGTACATGTATAGTATACCATGTATCAGAATGGTTAGCTCATTTACAGGTGAGATGGAATTAGTGACTTGACTCATTTCGCGTCACGATACGAAACAAGTGGTTTCAAGACTTAACCTCCATGCATGCTACCTAGCGCGCATGTCTAAACTCTCGAAGAAGTTTAGACAAATCCCCATACTTTGTACAGTAATTTAATACCTAATAATTTTGGATACCCAGAGAATAATTGAATTTTAATTTTCATTCCTTCTGTACATTGGAATGTAAATAAAGCATGCATGTCATACAAATTTATAAATATATCGTTTATTATCAAATCTTAAGGTTGTTCGCAAAGGGTCGTTTTCTTCTAGCCATAGAAATCAGTGGACAAATTTTCAAGCTTGGCAAAATCTTAATTGCTTATACCTAGGTTACAATGCAAATCTATTGATACCACATAAGTAGATCCATCATTAAAGCTGCAACATAATATGCAAATATACTATACTATTAACTCTAAGATTTTACAACGATAAAATGCTTCATTTCTTAGCCACCACCCTACCCCTGCCCCATCTACGGGATTTCGATTTTGATTTAGTAAATTATTATCACCATCACCAACATGCCAATTGCAACAACGTAATTTAGCCATTTAAAGTTTGCAAATTTACAAAAAACGGTTTGAATGAGGGCTAGATACGCCGATGTTCAACTTGATTTTGAGAATGCTTCTTAAAACCAACATTCCACCATTTATCTCACCCGCTAGGAAGAGTGACGTCATGGTCAATCTCCCTTGGCAAAGGTACGCTGGAGACCTACGCTCTTGATGCACGTTCCAAGGCCGATTGTTTCAGTCCTCTGAGTCGCCGGCGGTCGTCGAACCGAACAGTATCAGTCC